>CM077439.1:5622321-5878600 GCA_039654765.1 Mylopharyngodon piceus
ACATTGAGTCATATTCCTTTAATTTAGAACAATGTAATTCAGTATTATTGGACTTTTGTGATTTGATTTTGTGAGTCCTTTGCATGGTAACATGCATTTCCTTCTTCATTCTCATATCTGTTTTTTTTTTTTTAGCTGAGGTTGAAAAAGACACTCCTAGACAATGATGCTCCAGTATTATCTAAAATCTCCAACGCTATGTCCGAAATCGAATACTTCCCTACTATATAGTATGCAAAAAACAGTACACCAACAGAATAGTATGTCTGAATACATAGTATTAGAAAAACAGTAAGTGAAAAGTACCCGGATGACCTACTACTTCCACCAAAATTCTGAACTACGCATTCGATGGACACTTTACTATTCCATGAGGCCATGGGAGAAGATTTATGAATGGCAGTGAAGCAACGCAACTGACACTGGTAAATCACGTGACAGTAACAACATGGTGGATGTAGTACATCCGAATTTCATTCAAACTAGCCATATTCATACTATATAGAACATACTTTTTTAACGGTCACAAAGTAAGTTCAAATTTAAAAAGTACCTACGATTTCGGTGCGATTTCGGATGCACCCTATATTGTGAAAGCTTGTTCTGAGATGTGAGGAATGGTCATTTTTTGCAAAAAAACTAATTCCAATAAATTGAACCTAAGTCGGCATGACATGAAAATTTACTCTTGAAAAATTAATCAAAGCATATGTTTCTTTTCTTTTTACCTCGTACTTGAACTTGATATTCTGGTAAATAATTTAAGTAATTTAAATCTTCTCTCTGGTAATGTAAGCCAGACTTCTCCACTTAATCCACTTAAATTCCACCCCTCCGAAAAAATTCTTTCAGTCCTGAGACTTCCAGAGATGATATATGTACGTTTTAATATTTAGATCACTTCTATTATTGATTGCTAACAGGATGTGAAGAGAGTTTCAACCAGTATAACAAAAGTGTTTATAAAAAATTGCCTACCTTTAATGTTAACTTGTACATATTTCAACATTAGTCTAGTATTATCAAACATTAACAATAACAGTGAACAATTGTATGTTTATAAATCAACACTAATTTAGATAATAAATTTAGATATAAATTAATAAATTATGTAAAAAATGCTGTTAGTACATTATACCTAATGCGTTCGGAAATTTAACCTTATTGTAAAGTCATTTTACAATAATTTTACAATACAAAGTCATTTTAGTGTTACGCTAGGTACACACCACAAGATAATCAGGCTGATTTTGGGCCGATTTCTCCCCTTCCGACAATGAATCCTAGGTAATGTTCCGATTATCTTGATGGTTATACAGATTATTTTATCAGATTTTCCTGTGGTGTGAGGTGTGTTAAGAGTGACTGAATCTGCTCGGGAGAACGTCGGAGCCATCCCCGATCAGAAATCCTGATGTGTGGGGGGAACCTTCGAAGGCAAACGCGCACACGCTCTGGAGATTATCACGTGAAACGAAACAATATTCAATCAGAAAGCGAGCTGACAGAAGACGGAAGCATAACAAACACAGTCATGGTGCAGCACAAAGACCATGTTCCCGCCATCTTCACAACTTCACCCAAACCCTTTTCTTTTTTTCCCCGTGAATTTTCTGTCGAAATCATTCCAAACACTATCATCGCAATTTCTTCCAGCCTATCGTCCGCCGTGTTTATTCTGAAATCTCGAGAGATTTTGCGAGATTTCCCGTGTTCACAGTCGGGACTCTGGTTGAAAATCTGTTTGTGTGCTGTCTTTGTCACATTACGGCACACCACACACTATAGGAGCAAAACGGTTAAATCTAGGATTTTTTGTCCTCATGTTTGTGGTCTCTCACATTTTGAAAATCTTATAAGATTTTAAAAATCTTTTAGTATGTACCCAGCATCAGTTTAGTTCAACTAGTTTTAGTTCAATTTCGATAATTTCAGTACTTCTGCTTCAAGATCTACCAAGCTTGTTTTGTTTTTGTTTTTTTGTCTCAAGAGAATTGTCCTTTCATAGTTGGATACAAAAATAGCCCTGCTGTTTTCCCTCATTCACATTCCTCTGTTTTCATGCTAGCCGAGGTTGAAGACACTACCAGACAATGATGCTCCAATTGCATTGATCTGTTTAGAACTTATCAAACCTCCATGTAATGAAAGTGGTTGCTCAGAAGTGAGCTGAATTAGTCATTACAGTCTCACCACATGTTTTTTCAAGAGAATCTTGTGCCCATTTATAGTTGGATACAAAAATTACCCACCATTCCAAACCCTCCAAAGTTGTTGAATAATGCATAATAGTATGAGAGCATACACATTGAATATTGTCACCCAGTTTGATATTAAATATTTATAGTTGACATTTTATGTAGATTATGAATCACTTAACAGCTGCCTGCAACTCATGGTCGTTTTTAAAATGGTAATCATGCACTCTGCCTGTCGTCAAAACATGTAATATGCTAAAGTCCTATGACGTGAATAAACATAGTTAAAGTTAAATGGTTCAAACTCAACCATTCAAAAGTTTGTGGTTGGTAAGATTATTTAATGATTTTGAAAGAAGTCTCTAATGCTCACCAAATGCATTTACTGTATTTGACCGAAATATATTCTGAAATAATATTAGTTTAAATTTATTTTAATTTATTTTAAAATGTAATCTGTTTCTGTGATGACAAAGCTGAATTTTCAGCATCATTACTCCAGTCTTCAGTGTCACATGATCCCTCAGAAATCTTTCTAATATGCTGATTTGATGCTCAGGAAACATTTCTGATTATCAATGTTAAAATGGTTGTGCTGTATATTTTTGTGGAAACCATGATAGATTTTTTCTTCCAGATTCTTTAATAAATAGAAAGTTCAAAACAGCAGCATTTGTTTTATAAATGTTATAAAATATTTATATTTAAAAGTCTTTAACTTTTGATACATTTATTGCGTCCTTGATAGATAAATGAAATTCTTACCCCAAACTTTTGAACTGTAGTGTATGTACTGTAAATATACTGTATAGATAGGTTGCATCAGCAGTGTTGAATTACTTGTTTGCAGTCATTATGAGTGCTCTCTCAACTCCTTAACATCTGTATAAATATACTGCAGAATTGCCCTTGGTTTATGGTCTGTTTGTAAGAGAATGCTCCTGCCATTTTGATTTAAGTATTTTTGTTACTAAAGTGTTAATCAGGTTGTATTCCATGTTTTGTTTTGTCTGTCTGATTTACTGCCTGTAATCATCCAGAGGTGTAAGTGACACACCTGCACCATCTCCCTCATTAAAGTTTTTTACGCTTGAATTAATTAGCATCTTTATAAATGACGACTGTCAGATGCTGACACCTTGAGCGTTGCCACATGTTAAGGTTTTGATTGAAACATGTCGCTTCTGTGCTCCTGTCACTCAAAGCTCATGTGTTTGTTCTCACCTGTTTTCGCGGTGCTTCCCTCCTAAGCATTACTGTTACGCACATGCTGTCGCTTTTCTCTCATCTGAAGGTCACCATATGGCAGGAGTGTTGGGAATGAAGAACCTCAAATAATTGAAAACATTATGCGTGACTTTGACACACAAAGGAAGGTCGCTGTGTAGTGGTGAAATCCAGGCGTTTTGAATGAATTAGTTGGGCTGCATCTGTTACCTGGCAATTATATTGACTACTGTTTTCTGAAAGTTTTATTAAATATTTTGTTTTGCTTATTTTGATTGAGGACATTAATAGCCCTATATTTTTTTAGTAGCAAACAGTGTTGGGGAAAGTTACTTTTAAAAGTAATGCGTTACGTAACAAAAAGATAGTTAAACACATGGTTAAAATAGTCAATGTGACTACAGTGGTTTAACCTTAATGTTATGAAGTGATGAGAATACTTGTGCAAAAACAAAACTAAAATAACTTTATTCTACAAATTTGTCTGTCCCGTCATTCTGCTACATTGTTTACGCTCAGCACTTCCGTGTTTAGGTCCGAACGCGGGCTCAGTATTCGCCGACTCTGTTCACGTGAGTAGCACGACGCATGTGTGTGATGCTGACGCAGAAGCTGGCCAATAATGAGCTCACGTTTAGATGTAAACACTGAAGATCTGCAATGAAAATAACGTTGCAGAATGACGGGGGACAGACGAATTTGTTGAATAAAGTTATTTTTGTTTTGTTTTTGCACACAAAAAGTATTCTTGTCGCTTTATAAAATTAAGGTTGAACCACTGCAGTCACGTTGACTATTTTAACCATGTTTTTAACTACCCTTCTGGACCTCAAAAGGTGCAATGACATTGCTGCCTATGTGTGGATCAGATAACCTTGGATTTCATCAAAAATATCTTAATTTGTGTTCTGAAGACAAACGAAGGTCTTACGGGTTTGGAACGACATGAGAGTGACTAATTAATGACAGAACTTTCATTTTTTAAGTGAAGTAACCCTTTAAAGTCTCATTTGTTAACATTAGTTTATGTAGAAGTAACTAACAAACAATGAGCGATACATTTGATACAGTTTTTATTATTCATCTTTACAAAAGCTAGTTAATAATAACATGGCTGTTTGTTGTTTTTTCTTATTTGTTCACAGTGCGTTAACTCATGTTAACAAGTACACCAATTGATTTTAAACATGAATTTGTAAAAGTTGAACTTAAGATTAACAAAAATGTTGCAGAAGTATTGTTCATTGTTGCTTTATTTTAACTAATTTAGTTAACCAGTGTTATCTAATGAAACATTAATGAAACTAATTGATTAAAATTTTTTAGAATGGTATACAATTGTATACAATTTTACAAAGTCATAATTTGTAAGCTATCTACTAGCCATTTAACATCTGGCTTTGACAGCTAGTAGAGTATAACCATTAGATGTAAAATTATGTTATTAACAAAAAGTAATTCTTTTAGATTTCTGCAACACACCAAACATGGATGACAAGAGTGAAGGATAAGGTTATGGCTCATCAATTTGAAGGTAAGATAAATAGAGCCTTTTATGAAAAATAATCAGCATTTTACCATTTTGAGATCACACGCACAGGACCTTTTGAGAAGACTAATTTCTCATGTCTGCTCACTAGTCACTCTGGTCAGTCCCGGTCTAGTCCTGTCATGTCAAGCTCCGATCTGCTCTGTTCTCTGCCCAGTTTACCCGTGCCTGCAGCGCAACCCTCTCTGGTCCCGGATGTCTACAGGTTTCGGACTCATGCCTCAAGGTTTCTGCGCTTACATCTCTCCTCTGGATTTGTTGATCTTTCCTGGACTCATTCTGGTTACCAATCTTTTCACCTGTCCTTCGACTATGCTCACCTGTCAGCCTTGTACAGAGCCCACTTTTGTTCAATAAATGTTCTGAACTGCCTTTGCTGTTCATTTTTTATTTATTAAACTAATATACATGCTGTCACATATATTACATGCTTTTATAAATGCATACCTTTTGAAGGATAATTAGAATGTCATATGCAGTTTTAATAAAGTTGAATTATGTAACTTTGTATGTCATTTTTACTCTTCAAAGTGTACATTTGCAGGTGTTGATTATAACTGATTAATTTAGTGCCCATAAATAAGTATAAACAATATATAAAAAAGTATTATATAGTGATCTAATGTGGAGTGATTAAAAATTAACCACAAAATATAACGCAGAATGGGAAATATTTATAATCTACCATTAAAAAAAAAAAAAAAAAAAAAAAAAAAAGTTGTCAGAACGTTGTGTCGCAGTAGGCTACTGCTCAAAGTTGCGCTATAAGGGGCCGTTCACACAGGACGCGTTTTTCTATTCCAATGCGCTACTTTCCCATTGTTTTTCTATGTAAACACGCGCTTGACGGACGTGCATGACCGTTACGCTCGCGTCTCGCGTCTTTTCCAGTGCCTCGCACATGAGCGCCGCGTTTTTAAGACGCCGTGTCAAGTTATAAGAATTTAAACTTTTACACGCAGCGCCGCTCATCAATGTCAGTTCCAAAACAGTGGACCAATCAGAAGAACTTGGAGGCGGGGCAAGCGTTGCGAGCTTCTGTTTACAGTAGCAAGTTGGCATGACAACTGTTTTATTTGACTGCAACTTGGCGGAGGTGGCGCTCATTATTATCTTATTTTCTTTTTTTTCCATGTCAAAACTCGTATCTATCAATTCTGCTGTTTGCCTATTTCTGTTATTTCCGTTATTGTCGTTATTGCATCACGTCTCAAAAGCGCGTCTCGAGACCCTAGTGTTTTACGCTGCGCTTTTTTTAAAACCATTCCTGAGCGCTGCGTCTCGCGTTTTTAGACGCAAAGACGCGTTCTGTGTGAATGGCCCCTTACGTTGCTACAGCCCTGTGGCATCTTACAATTCTACGTTGTCACAATGTTGTGGGCACGTAGACCGCGACGTTGCCATAGTAGAACTGCAACGTGCCGCGGACGTTGCCACAACGTAAATGTGTTTGCTGGGACAGTATGCATTACTCCCCAAAAAGGTAACTAATTGTGTTACTTAGTTGCTTTTTATGGAAAGTAGTGTTACATTACTATTCTGTTAATTTTTCTCATCTGGGCTGGGCAAAAGTTCTGTTTTTGGCAAATGTAAAGGCCCTTGCGCAGCAAAAGTGAAATGAATAAGTCTCGGGCTGAAGGAAATCAAAATGACTTGCGTTACTTTATTTGAAAAAGTAACTCAGATGTGTAGTTGTAAAGGTAAAAGAAATGCATTACTTTGACTACCCGACTATTCATCGCTTGCCATCTCGTGAGTGCTGTCATCGAGACGGCGGGACTATCGACTGACAGAATGTGCCGTGAGCGTAAACAAACAATGACTAGCAACGTGTTTTGCTCTGTCTTGTCGTCAGAAAAGCCCCAAATTGGACACATATCTGGATTGAATGCATATTTGAATTTCCCCCAAAGAGAACTGAGGTAAAATATGTTTTATTTACCTTTTTTTCACTCTGTCGCATTAGTCCCTCATATTGTTGCCATAGCTCCACCAACATTTACTCCATTGTAAAATTCCACATAGCAGGAATCATACCATTGTCTCTCTTTGGTTTGTGCATGTTTGAAAGCATATAGGGCTCTTCTGCGCTTCTATTGGCCAGTATCACACATGTGACGGAACTCGTCGTGATGCTTCGCGATGCTTCGGGACCTCTGTCATGACGTCCTGAAGCATCCAGACCTGCCAACATGTACGCATTTTGCGTAGGGGGTACGCATTTTGACCTCAAAGTACGCTGGTACGATTTGTCACTCTATACCACGTAAAAACCTGGCTCTGTGCACACGTAGTACTCAAATCCAGCAAAAGAAAGAGTTCGACCAATCATAGCGCTGGGTTCATTTCCCCGAATAGCAAGAGGGGATGACTGACAAATGCGTACGGCCTATCAGTAAAAATAGACTGCAAATCGACAGCAACACAAAATCCCGCTCGATCCCCCTTTCACTCCCGCCGTCTGACAGTGACTGAATTCTCAAGCGAGGACAGTACAGTAGTCACGGTACTTCTAACTCCTTAAGGTAAACGGGTATAAAATGCTCAAGTAATGTTGAACAACAAGTCTAAATAAAATTGAAATCGCTATATGGCTTAGTGATTATGAAAATGCTGTGATGTGTGACTGACTGACAAGCGCGAGTCTGGAGAAACAGGCGTTTATTTATTTATGCTCAGTGTTCAGAAACGTAGCCTAACGTTACATGTGTTGCGTTATTGTGTTAATACTAACTAAATTACCTAATTATGTTACGTAGCCTACTTATTTTGTATGAAAACTAGCACATTAGTTACTTATGCATTTTTGTCTCAGTGCTACGCGAGCTTTTCCCTCTCTGTGCGCGCACATAGAGAGGGAAGATCATTGTAAAATTGCCGTGCTTGATTTAAAATTTGTTCTTGCTTGTGTTATTTTTCTGTCAGAAAACATTTTGAATTATCCTTCCGTGTTTTTAAGATTCGTTAAATGACGGACGCTTTAGTTAACATAACCCCTCGTTACAGTATATGTCGGACTAACTTCTACTCTTATTGGTCCTTTCTATTCATTGTCAACTGTTTTCTATAAATATGTTTGTATTGGCTAACCTTTATTCAGCGAATGTTTGTCTTGTTTATAATGTGCAATGATCAAATTCAAAGACAGCACGTTACATAGAAACCCTTTTTTCTGTGGGATTTAGTATCATATTTGGATACTGGAATAATAAATTAAGTATTTTAAATGAATCACATGTAAACTCAATGTTTTTACTGTTTTCTAAGGGTTTCTTAATTTTAGACTAGTTTTCATTACAAAACCTGTATGCACGACTCAACTGTCAGGTTAGTCCTAGTATGTAAATATAGCCTACTTGAAATTGCAAACAAAATAATTATTTTAGTCCATATTAAATAATTGAATGCGATTCACTTGTGGTTGTCAGTTTGTTAGTAAGCACACATTATGTAATGCAATATTAATCATGAATTTAAAAAATGCTTTTGAGCAGGTGTAGTGAAATTTTTGAATTGGGTCAAATTCAAAAAAATGTAACAGTCAAAATTAGATTTACGAAGATAAATCGCACACACACACTGGTACTCAAAAAATTTTTCCAAGGTTGGCAGGTCTGAGCATCGCAGACGCGGCATCGGTTGTCGTCCACTATATGACACCCTACACGAGATGAAACGATCGAATCTTGTGTCCCAACGCCCATGACGTTTACGAATCCTCACGACACTCAAGCAGATTGTGGCAAAATCGGGCTAAAATTGTGTAGTCTGAACCGGGCATTACTTGTTACTTTGATTCTGATTAAGTAACGCAAGTTACTTGTAATTTCGTTACTGTTAGCAAATGTTTGCCTTCACACTCGTCCTACTACTAACTTTCTTGGACTGGCCAAACTACAATAATAGTCACGCCAGGAAAAAGCTCCCATATAACCTCCTCAGAATCCATTTAAAAAAGAGATTAAGCTAATATGACACAAACATTTGCTCATAAAAGATGCAGCATGTCCCTTTAGTCTGTTATTTCTCTGAGGCTTTTGTTTTATCAGACAGATAAAACAAAGACTATTCACTGTTAAGACTGAAAAGCAAGCATCCACCAAGCTTCCAGATTTCATCACTAATGCATAACCTTCCCCTCATGCTATTAGTCAGTAAACACTGAGCAGTCCAGGGAGATTACAACAGTCAATAAAGCAAGTTAGGTTTTTAATTTACGCAACAAAATAGGAAAGGTGGGACAGTGAGACACCGCAGGCACCGAGTGGCTCTTGTGGGACAATTAATGTTAAACTATTCAAATGATGGACTTAAGAGCTTAATTAAATAAATGATAGTGTGCTTTTTGTAGCAAGAGTGTTAAATAACTGGTGAGGCATTACAATGTCGCTTTTTCCTGACCTCTTATTTCTGTGTTTCTGCAGTGCATTAATGAACTATAAAATGCTTATTTAAAACCTAATTGATTTTCTGTATACAAAACACATGGAATACATATATGGAAGTCTATTTCTGATACAGAGTATTCAAAAATATAAAGGTAACTGTGACTTTATAAATTGTGACATCATTTCTTATAATTGTGACTATATCTCCCAGTAGGAGATATAAAGAGATTTGTCTATTTATTTATTTATTTTTATTTATTTATTTATTTATTTTTGTAATTGTGACTTTATATCTCCCAATTGTGACACTATGTAACACTATACAGTATCTCTCAGTGTGATAATGACATAATTGTGAATATATATACACTAAGTTTGGGCTAAGTCAGACTTTTTATTTTATTTTTTATTTTTTGAAAGAAATTAATACTTTTTTCAGCAAGGATGATGCATTCTGTTGATCAAAAGTGACAGTAAAAACAATGTTATAATTGTTATAATTGATTTCTATTTCAAATAAATGCTGTTCTTTTGAACCTTCCACTTTATTTCGATAGTCCACAGACATTCTACTAACTAGTAACTTTGCAACTACCTCTCATTAGAGTATTAGTAGACTGTTAGGTTAGGGTTAGCTGTTAGAGTTTGGGTTAGTAGTTGACATGTAGTTGCAAAATAGTCAGTAGAATGTTTGTTGGGGGACCATCAAAATAAACTGTCAGCAGATATTAAGCAGACAGTCTACTAATACTCTAATGAGAGTTAGATAACATGTAGTTGCGAAGTTAGTAGAATGTTACCGTACCTTTTATTCATCAAAGTATCTTGAAAAAAATGTATCCTGGTTTCAACAAAAATATTGAGCAGCCCAAATGTTTGGAACATTGATGATAGTACACTCAAAAATACAGAGCCCCTAAATGGACATGTGAAGAAAAAAAAAAAAATGAGATGGGAGGAAAAATTATTTGGCAAATGTTTTGCATTCCCCCAAGAAACTTTGCGTTCGCTCGCAAAACCTTTGCGTTTGTTCGCAAAACTTTTGTGTTCTTTGTGAGCGAACGCAGAGTTTCTCGGCGGAACGCAAATGTTTTTGCGAGGGAACGCAGAGTTTCTCGGGGGAATGCAAAAGCATTGACTTATCATTTTTCCTCCATCTCATTTTTTTTTCTTCATAGTGTCCCTTTAGGGGCTCCGTAGAAATCAGTTACTTTAAACTGCAATAATATTTCACAATTTTTAATCAAATAAATGCCGCCTTGATGAGCATATGTTACTTCTTTCAAAAATAATCTTAATGACCCCAAACTTTTGAACTCTAGTGTATATCTCAGTTCTGAATTTGATCTCACACTGTGACTAT
Organism: Mylopharyngodon piceus; assembly: GCA_039654765.1. Lineage (NCBI taxonomy): Eukaryota > Metazoa > Chordata > Actinopteri > Cypriniformes > Xenocyprididae > Mylopharyngodon > Mylopharyngodon piceus. The sequence goes on from CM077439.1 coordinate 5,633,047, forward strand.
TTCTTATAAATATAAATATAAGAAATAATATAAATATTTCTTATATATTTCTATTTTCTTATAAGTTTCTCACAATTACAGCTTTTATAGTATTGCTACTGTATACACAAAAATCACAGATTAGATTTATTCTTCAGGTCTGTAATTGTAGGCGCTAACTTTTTACTGATTGTTCAACAATGCGCGTGTGCTGTCCTCCCACTAACATACGTCCACTCCGATGAAATCAAATGGAGACAATTGTGCCCACAGCATAAACAAAGACACAGATCTTCATGTGGATATTGGCCACTCCAATTGGACACACAGCAACATTACTGCCTGCTAGCTAAGTGGAGATGGGCCGATATTACATTCAGGACTGGAAAAACAAGAGAACTCTGTAGACAATGTTTTTAGTGATACAGAAGGCTAGCTGAATAAAAGACCGCAATCTTATCTGCGAATTATGAAAATTGCATTCATCACACTCTGTTTGTTTGTGCACTTCGATTACAGACCATTGCGGCAATTTACTGTATTATTCACACTTCGGCGCATCCGCTGCCTGTGTTCTCCAGCGCCTTCCGCAGGCCTCAGAGGTTAAATACCCATTGTTAGTTTTTAAGCTACACCTAATCAAGAGAGTCAGAGCATAATGAAAGCCGGGGAACATATGTGTACTACTAACAGATAATAAACTGATATTCCCTCTAAATTATTCATGGATGAGATGAGATTTAGGGGGTTATGAATCATTACAAGCCTTATCTTATCAAAATTAATAACCCTAATGGTATTGCACCAGTTGTTCGGTTGGCACAGGAGCTCAGATTTTGGATCATAATGTGCATCACCACAATCCATCCCATCCCATTATGCCTTTTATCTGATGTAAATAAAGCAACTCTCGTCGGACAGCAAGATCTCTGATTGGCCACCGAACAATAATGGTGGCTAATTAGCAGCTGAAAGACAATGTAGGGCTGATGGGAGATAATACCAGCACCCACACGCTGAAAACGCTCAAAAAAAGCAGATGCCTTCAACACTGCTTGTATGTAAGTGAGAAAATCAGAAAGAGAAAGAGGTGATCAAAGACAAGAGCCTTATTTAGATATTAAAAAAAGAACCATATTATTAAAAGAAAAAAAAATGTTTGAATTAGACTAAATATATTGGTTTAATATACATAAGCCAATGCTTGTACATGTACATCGGACTGTTTAACCTTGGCAATCAGTTATTAGTGTTTTTTGTGGCATGCATGAGTGTGGGTTGGGTAACTACGGCAACGATAAATGATTTTTATTATGCTAGCCTCTGACATCAATTTGTCACTGACTGCATCACTGCTGCCCTGTACTTGCATTTCGATAACAAACTTTGGCTGCGTTCATTCTGTCATATTTATGCTGCCAGTGCTACATCCAGCGCAAGCCAGACTAATACTTTAAACTAATTTGTCAGAGCATTTATCATCTTTTTATTCTCTCTCTCTCTCTCTCTCTCTCTCTCTCTCTCTCTCTCTCAGTCTCTCTCAGTCTCTCTGTCTAGCCTTCAGTTCTACTAAAGACTGAGTCACAGCAGTTTTTTTTATTTTTTGGTCAGCCATAATTGAAAACCACTCAAAAACATTGCTATTAGATAAAATTGATCTCAGGTCGCAGTGACCAAAAACTTCTACCTTGTTCAGTTGAAACCCTTTTCCCTAAAGTTGCTTTTAGTTGGCAACTTGAACGCCACTCAATCAGTCTCTTTGGGGAGTCGGCTAATTAAACTGGAGTCAGTATTTTACAGGGGAAAAAAAAGAAAAAGAAAAAAAAGTGGAAATTTCAGATATCTCGCCTGAGTACTGGCTGACTTTTAGTAACCCTCTCTGTTATGCAGTCACGTTTATGCTATTTTCAAAAACATTATAAAAGGTATAAAAACATTAAAAGGTATAATATATTTTAGGTAATATATAATATATTTTAAATAAGTGTTTTTAATATATTTAACATTTTACAGATAGTTGTTTCACTGAGGATTGGCTGACATTTATTATCCTTCTCTGTTATGTACTGTAGTCACAGTTCTGATATTTTCTAAACTTTTCCTGCTTTAGTTTTCACACTAATAAGTCTTTCTCTCCTATCTTAATTAGCATCATCCACTATAGTGTTTACGCAGACAGGCGATTCAGGTCATAGACAAACTGGGACGGTAGTGGCTCGCCTGATTATTTTTCTGCATATGTTTGCAGTCTTGAAGAATAGAAGGTTGGATAAAAACTTCGGTCTGGTTTCTATGTCTTCATTTTCTACATGAACATGGCACAGACAGATGTCCACTATAATGGGCTCTAAATAATAAATGAACAGAGGAAACCAACCCAATAAGGGTCAACACACTGTTAGTCTACATGACAACACTGAAAGATACAGTGGCGCAATAGTGCACAACACAACGGAAATTAAAAAAAAGCATATATAAGTTAACAACAAGCCACAACACAATGGAAACAAGCCACAACACAGCGAAAAATGCTCACACCTTTCTCAGCCACCAAAGCTAACAAGGGCTTCATACAGTACTAGAGGTGAACCACTGTACCAATCTTTTTTACATATAGAAACCCTTCTACTTTTATTGCTTTTGAAATTAGCCAGGTACATGTGAATTTAAAGTCTCAAGGGTCCATAAAGCATTGGTATGGAAAAACTTCAAAATTTGGATTTAGTTAATCCATTGCCTCTAGTATAGAGCTTGTATGTTACCTTTAACACACTCTCTATGTGTTGCATCTGTTTCTGGTTTTGAGTTGTTAGCCTGTTAGTTTTGCACTGATCCCAGTTCAGTTTCATTTGTCTCTGTCATTGGTTGCCATAGTGTTTGCCATGTGTCTCATCTGTGTCTATGCCGTGGTCCCCCAATATTTATGCCATGGTTAATGGAAACATAGAATTAGGCTATTAAATAATTATATACATCGCACATTCAGAGCTGTTCCCAATCGAACTGAATGGACCAATTATCAGCGCAATATGACTGAAGCCCAGTTTATGTAATTGTGCATTTGTGGCGCACAAATCACATACTGTGCTCCAAGATTTGTGCAAGCTGTTCCTATCGTGTAGGTGATGATAAAATGCGCAATCCATTTGAATTCTATTGAGAATTTACAACTTTAAAACTCTATAGAGAAAGTGAAACTATCTAAAACAGCCACATAAACTAAAAAGACTGATGAAAGAGGAGAAAACGTCATCCTGCATTTTGTAGAATTTATAATAGATAATCTGTTAATGAAATATATTTTTCACTCTAGATTTATATTACAACTGTGGCATGTTGTAGCTATAGTTTCTAAAAGTGCAAGTTGTTATTTCTCATAACAAATGCTATAATCAATAAAAAAAGATTCAACATTGGCCTAATGGGGAGCCATCAATGGTCTTACAATTATAGCCATATTGTAACAAATGCTACAGTTAAACAATTACAAGAACTATGGTGCGTTTTCATAAGGGCAAGTACAAGTTAGAATCAAGATTTTGTAAAGTTTTAAAGTCTAGACCTTCTTGAATTATTGACCAAACAACCAGTTTTCTCCATGTGTAAAATGTGTTCTGTTCTAATGATGGCTGATATTAGGAAAAACCCGGCCTTCAGATATTCCAAGAGATGACATAGCTAAAATCATTAAGAGCCTGATAAACTGTTAAAGAGTAGGAAATAAATTAGCATGGTTAAGTAAATGTAAACTTAGTTTGACTTCCCATGGCACTTTGAAGTAGAAAGATGTGTCAAACTGATGAGGTTCCAGGTGCTTAAATAATATAAAATACATCATATATCCTATGTAAACAACAAGTAATTGTTAACTAGGCTATTACTTTACTGTAGTTATGTTATCACTTTGAATGCCGACATTGAATGTGTGGATGATAGATAAGATACCACAAAATACCATTTTGCAAAAATTGGCTCATTTCCGTTGTGTAGTGGCTTGTTTCCATTGTGTAGTGGCTTGTTTCTGTTGCGTTGTGGTTTAATTCCTTTGTGTTGTGGCTTGTTGTTAACTTATGTTTATTGTTTACATTTCATTGTGTTGCACTACTGGGCCACCATAGAAAGAGTTTTGATGACAAAAAAGAAAACAAGTTCCAAAAGAAGATATTTTGAAAAAAGTTGGTAACCAAAGAGTTTTGATGACCATTCACTTAATTGTACAGCAACACTGAGACATTTCCCAAAAATATATTCTTTTTTGTTTCACAGAAAGTCATACAGGTTTAGAACGACATGAGGGTGAAAGCGGAATTTTCATTTTTTGGGGTGAACTATCAAGAAAGTTTAAAAAAAAACAAAAAACAAAAAAACAAAAACAAAGACAAAAAAAACCAAAACAAAAGAGGAGGACTTAGAAACCAAGGAGTGCCGCCATGATGAAACCTCACTTTCCACGGCCAAGACAAATAACCACAGCCATTTATCTGCTGCATTTATCAGACCTGCCGCCTGCTTTTTATCTTAATGAAGGATTCTGTTTACACATGGCTGCCCATGTCAGTCCAGACCTCACCACAGCTCTCGTTTCCTCAGACAGTAAATACTTTGAATAAATGAAACAGGCCGAAAGCTGAAGCAAACAGATACCCGCTACAGAAGGAGATGTGCTACGACCATTTCTCATATCTGCTAGGGCTTGAGAATGGAAGCCATTGTGAGCCTGCCTCTGTAATTTGTCACATCAGCTTAAGTCTGTAGCTTTCATGGGATTGAAAAATGGAGACGGTCCACACCACAAAGAGCAATCAACCAGGCTTTGTCCTCTGTGTTGCCATGCTTTTCCTCATTGTTTGGTGAACGAGGGTGGCATGTATCGGTCGGTGCAGACACACAGTTCAGGTTCGTCTCATTCCACTCCCTAATTCCCTAGGATGTGCCGCAATATGTCGTGAAAACAAATTTGAGTACTAGAAAGGGTCTTTAATGACTAAACATTAATGGCTTAATGACCTGTGACATGATTACAAGGTCATGCATTAAAACATAGCTGGTACTGTTTTTTCAACAAAATCACTATAACACCCCATAATGTCCTTCTGCTGTTATTTGCTTTGTTGGTAACACTTTCTATGAAGACCATGCTTATAATGAATTATAGTTCCATTTATACTTATTTATACGCAAGTATTACTATTTTATAAACATATTTATAAAGCCTTATTAAGACCTATACCACATTATAAGAACAGTTATAGATACATTTATATTATTTATATAATTAATTATAAGTCATGCATTTGCTTTTTCAATGCTCATGCTCATAATCCATTATACACTGATTTATAAGTATTAATTAGTCAGTTGTATGGTTCCATGAATGTATTTATAAAGATGCAACCTGTATTGCTATAATGTTATTATATTATAGGTACAATGACATTTTATTCACATTTATTTCTGTCAAATTAGTGAATATATTGTTAATAGCTGTATATTGTGTTCTTATAAATACTTATTGTGAGTGATAATACAGTTACTAATCTCTATAAATGCATCATTGATGGCTTTAAGTAAAGTGAAAACACAGGATGCAATTTTCCTAAAGAAAATGTTAAGAAATTGTGAAGATGTGCTTATTATACATTTTAAGTTGCTTACCTGTAAATGTAACTAATGAACAATAATTCCTGTAATAAAATAATGGTAAACAAAAAAAACAAAACAACAGAAATCATTAATACAAAGAGTTGAAAAAAATGTATCTTTTTTAATGTTACATACTTGCAAAACACTGCAACAATATTTTTAAAGTATAATTCCAAACTGCTATAAGCAATAACATGCATATGGCTGAGATATAGATTTTAACAAATCAAAATTACCATTCATGACCTCTAATGCAAACATTAGCCATTAAAGACATTAATAACTAATTGGTACTATTATATATATGATCATTTATAAATCAGTGTAATGGATTATGAGCATGCACATTAAAAAAGCAAATGCATGGCTTACAAGTAATTATAAAAAATAATATAAATGTATCTATAACTGTTCTTAAAATGTGGTATAGGTCTTAATGAGGCTTTATAAATATATTTATAAATAAGTATAAATGGACCTATAAATCATTATAAGCATGGTCTTCATAGAAAGTGTTACCGCTTTGTTTATCATGCATCTTTATTGTTACAAAAACTGTTATGAAAAATCGCTCAGCCTCTATTTTGGACTTTATCAAATGCAAAAATGCTAGGAGTATATAAAACAAAACATACAGTTACAAATTAGCAAAGCATAAAAATGCTATAAAAGCTATAAAAACATAATTTTTCATTTCTGACAACTTCATATATATATAAATAATGTGTGTGTATGTATATACAGTATTATGTGTCAATATACAAAAAAATACTTTAGTAAAAATTGCTAAAATATGGCAAAATATAATTTTTTTTTCCAAAATATAAAAAAACAATATATTATATACACTCATACATACACTACATGTATGCATCTGTGCATCTGTGACCATTGATCTGTGCATGTGCAAAAAACAAGTTACTCTTGGCCAAAAAGTAAATATGATTACAATAACAGATTAGGTTAAAAAGAGAGAGAGAAAATAAGCAGAAAACAGAGGTGATGGGGTCTATTGAGAAACTAAGTAAATGAGGATTAATTACTGAGATTAGCACATACTTGTGTGCATAGCAACTCTGAGCTCACAAATTATTGTCTAATTACAATACCAAAACCATTTTCTACATGCAGTAGAGGAAAAAGAGATGTTGAGAGGTTACAGATTAAGAACATGGAACAGGGTGAACTGGATGAATAGCAGGAAATGAACAAATACACAGACGAGTGTCATGGAGTTCAACATGCTACTGTTGAAACCATTAAGCACAATGTTACATCAGATACAAGCCTCACTTTACCTCTAATTTTTTCACGTTTGTCAAGAATGAACCACATGCTTGTTTTTCGGTGCTACAAAACAGATTCAATCAACAGAAGCTTCTAAAACCTAATGGTCTCAATACAATGCTAGTCACAGTTTATCATCTCCATTCAACACGTAGAATCTTTTGCTACATGCTCAAATAAGCAGACAGGCTTTCCATATTCACTGCAATTATATTATGTTAGATACAACTGCACATCCTGTCTGACTCTCTTTAATTCAGTGAAAAGCTGTATGTAGCCTCACGCTAACAGGAAATTGAGTTAGTACGGCAGTATTGATTTGTATTTACTCTAAAGCATCACTCCACAGACTCACTCAGACAGACTGCTTTTAGCTTCCTAATTCTTCAATATAGAGCCAAAAGTATGACTGAGGATGTTAATTGGGAGATTTGTGGTAACATGCAAGCATTTGAAGGCAAGAGACGGGTAGAAATGGGACAGAGTGACAAAGAAAATTACACTGGTGAATAAAGAAAAAAAGGTGAAAAAGCAAACAAACAAAAACAGATAAATTATTGATAACATGCTAAGAATAACTAAGCTCACAAGTCAGTTTATTCATTAAACTTAGTATTTGCTCTCCCTTATGTAGTTCCAAACTTAAAAGATAAATTTGCAAAAAATGACAAAATAAATGTCATTGTTTTTTATTGTTTATCAAACATTCTAAAGTGATATTGTTTCTCTGTCTTTATTGTTATAGTTGTGGTGTTGATGTCTCTATTCTCAAAGAATTAGAAAGAATATTTAAAGTTTATAGTTATCGTTATATTTATTGTCCTTGATGCGAATGGGCCTTTATTCTTCTGAAGCCATAAAGAAGATTTGTGACCAAAATTAGTGTTATTCACTGAAAACTTGGCAAATCTCTTCTTGGTGATAGTGATGACTGATTCACAAATGAATCAGATTTTTTCAATGAATCTGTTGGTCCAGTTCATATAATAAACTGTGTGATTGGTCTGTATGATTCATTCACGAAATGGATTGTTCACCATCCACCATCCAATCCAATGGATTTGTTTCTTGAGTTGACTCACTGACTCAATGATTCATTTGCAGTAGTTAACAACTCACAGGGGAAGATTAACAGTGAATAATTTGTTTTTCACACAAAGTTATTGTATGGCTTGGAATGTTTGGGATGGCCCTGGCTTGGCATATAGCACATAAGTTAAATGGACAACTTTTATGTAATTGACAAGTTTTATGGTGATTTTGTCTCTGTTTTAAAGCTTAAAAGTGCCAGTCCACAATCATTGTAATTTTAAAATTTAATTTTTTGGTTAACAGCTCCTTTAAAACAGATTTAAAGGGATAATTCACCCAAAAATGATCATTCTATCATCATTTACTCACCATCATGTCATTCCAAACCTGTGTGACTTTCTTCTTCCGTGGAACATAAAAGAAGATATTTTGAGAAATGTCTAAGTGTTTTTTTTTGTCTATACAAGGGAAGTGAATGGTTACCTGTTTGGTTACCAACATTCTTCAAAATATCTTTTCTGTTTCACAGATAAAAAGATCGCTTTTGGAACGACATGAGGGTGTGTAAATGATGACTGAATTTTCATTTTTGGGTGAACCATCCCTTTAAAGCTGAAATCTGTGCTATATGATGTCCACGGACATGTTCACACAGTTGACTGAGAAAGTGATCAAGATCCAGGGTGAGAGATGTATCAGTTGGAGGTCAGTTTCATGACTGCAGGGCTGTTTTTGTATAGAACATGGAAAGAGTTGTGCACATTTTCATACACGCTCTCGTGCGGCTACACTTTTATGTCCACTGACATCCACTCTCTCACAAACATTCACGTCACATCGAATTATGACACATGATAGTTATTTTTCAGGCTTTTTTTTTTTTTTTTTTTTTTTCACATGCACCCATTGCCTCCATCTCCAAAAATCAAACGCATCCATTCTCCGGGGTCTGTGTACCATCTCCACTCTCATTTGCCACAGGCTGTGTTTACTTAATTTCCCACAAAAAACACACACTCTCTCTTTCATGTGTTCTTTTCCGCTCCTTCCTTTTTCAAATATGGAGTTTTGTCACCTCTGCCATCCAGTCATGTGTCAGTTTGCATGAGCCATCTTGAGCTCTGTGCCAGTACACAAATTAAACCAGGACAGTCTGTTCAAACTAAGAAGCATTTGATTAAATATTTTTGCATTTGTTTAAGGCACTACAAGCTACTACAAACTATTGCTTTTCATGCACTAGTCAATTTTGAGATTTTAGGCTATTTTGCTTCCAAACCATGTCTTCTTTCAGACTAGTGGGTAGAAAACATCCCTAATACATATTTAAGTGTTTATTTTATTACACTTTATCTATTTGCATCTTTAGAATTTGATTACAAATACCTATCTTTAAAGACTGTTTTGTCAAAATGAGTTTTTTCTCATGCACTGAGCTGGAAAACTCCACTTCAGTAGCACATACATACACAAAACTCTTCAGTTTTATTCCTATATATATTCTGAAGTTTTCTACTGAGGGATTTGTTCATAGACCATTCACTTGGTTTATATAACGTTTTATTCCTAAAAACATGGTGAAATGTATTTTTTTTCAGCATTTTATGATTTATGAAATTATAAAAGAGATATACTCCTCTGTAAAAACCTTAAACTCTAATATTTCTATATTTAAACATTCATTTCAACTAAACAATACAAAACAGCTGTCTTATTGCACTGTGAACAATCAACCATGGAAGTATGGTGATATCTGTCCTAAATATTTGCCCTATTCACCTGTGGTGTCTTAATTTGATTGCTGTACATCTTTCATATTCATACTTAACAAAAACATTGTGAGTGAGGTAGTGTTCATTTGAGGAAGTTAGCATTGCATTATGTTTACATACATGTAGTATCACATTATATAATGCTTATTTCAACAATGGAACCACAAACTGAGGGTCAAGTTATTTGTTTTTAGCTCAAAACAGGCCTTAGGGAGACTTAAGCATCTTTGTGTGTGTGTGCGTGCGTGTGTGCGTGCGCGCGCGCGCGTGTGTGTTTGTGTGTGTTCGAATGTGTGAAAGTGATAGAGACTGAAATGATATCTCTGGAAGCTAAAGAGAGAATGACCCAAATTTCTTTTGACATGTGTTCACAGCTGCCACTTAAATACTCCCTGCTTTCCTTTAAAAAAAGCAGAGTTGCCCTCCCTCTGTTTCGCTCGTTTTTACTGTCCTCTTACAGTCAACAATCTTTAACCCTTTAATTGTGGCAACAAAAAATAATACTGTATTAAGGGGAAAATTCCTTTTAAAAAGTGAGTAAAATAATAGATTCGGTCACACTTTATTTTAATGTATCCTTACAATGTAATTACACAAATAAATAATGCATACTATTAATTAACAACATGTACTTATTATAGATTTAGGGTTTGGTTTAGTGTTAGTTACATGTAACGTTCAACAAGGACAAGGATTGTTGCCACAGTTTTTTTTTTACTCTGACTTTAAAAAAAAATATTGACCTCGACTAATTCATTGAGATGTCCATAAAACCTAGAAGAAATGCCATCAAAGTGTCTTAATCATCTCAATGGAACTAATTTAAAATAGCTTCGTTCTTTCTTTTCTTTTCTTTCTTTCTTTCTTTTTTTTTTTTTTACAAGAAAATATCTAATGTAATTGAAATGTGTTCCAGTGTTATTATTTCCAGTGTTATTATGCAGCAAAACATTGCTTCTTACTGTTCAGACACAGAAACATCTCACATCTCCATCAGTGATTATATATAGTTATGCTATATATATAACATTAATGAACGTTGCTAATTACCTCAGCTGTGATAATCAGCTTGTATTATCTACAAATGACATTTGGCTTGGCTGAGCAGGTTTTTTTTAAAACATATTTTAATATTTTATTTAATCATTTTATTTAAAATTTCTCTTTTTTGTAAAGACAATAATCCATGCCTACAAAACATTTGGGCCCTTTTAATGTATTTTCAAGTGAGGAAAGTTGCGGACGCAGCCTGTGAGGCAGACACACGGTGATTATTGAACGAGTCTCTTTATAAACACTCCCCGACCCTTAATGGAGGCTTTTTAGTAGCTTCCTTGCTGCGATCAATTTGGTCCCCACTAACAGTCAGGCTGAATTTGTCAGCGGACGCTAGGCGGTTGGCCTGGTGTGATTGGAGGCCTATTTCAAGGAGGATTTTGGAAGATGAGGCCAGTTATTGCACAATTAGACAAGCAAATTAAAAGTGGCAGAAACTGTGAGCTTGCCCGAGGGGCTCTTCTACCCTTCACTCCTCCAACTTCCCTCCCCTCTGTTCTTGCGTTTCTTCCAGAGAATTCCTTTCCTCCATTTGTCGTGCTTCGTTTTGCGCTGGCACATTTTCTCTCTGTGCAGCTGCCATCACTTTATGTCAGTATTTCTTTCTGTTCTCCGGCTTGTGCGGGTAAACTTTTCTTATAGCCCGTAAGTGTGATGTGTGTATGTGTAGGTGTGTGTTCTTGAGGGAGAACGGTATCTTTTTGAAGGCAAGGTGAACTCTGCTGAATTTCATATTTGGTCTGTGATGCGGAAATACCATGAATATATATCTCTCTCTCTACATGGTGTATTGCAACAGAATCACCGTTAAACTTAAGTGAGGAGAGAAGTTTTTTGAATGGAAACCATGCGATTTGGGAATTCATTCCCATTCCTCTCAGTACCCCTGGCAAGTGTTTTTTCCACCATTGCGCTTATTTCTTTGCACTTGAGCACCTTCCATCTCTGCAGCTCCAGCATTTGACTATACGTGTTTATCTACAAAATGAAAGAGTATCTTATTTACAATGTTCCGTTGACATTTCAAGATGACCTTTATACTAAAAAAATTGGGCAGGGAAAGCAAAGCATCCCATTAACTGCTGGTTCTGTGCGCTCCGCCGATTTTAAAGTCCATTACGTTTGTTAGCCTCCCAGCGCATCAAATCTAGACCATTGTTATAGTCAGACTACCAAAGGCTAATTGCTATTTCGAAGAGGATTCATAGGTATTAAACATACATTTAGAGTGCTGTTTGTCTGGGTTTTGACCGTGAACAAGTGTTGTGTCTCAAATAAATAAGGTAGAAGAGTGTGGAGTAGTTACGTTTCTCATTGCATTATTGACTCCACAGAGGTTTATTGGATAACAAAAGTAAAATATTGAGTGATCTAATTTAATCAAGTTCTAGCAAGCATTTTCAAATACAGTTTTCAAACTGTATGCAAATTTAAATGGAGATTTCTTCAAATATTTAGCATGTGTGATTGAGAAATTGGTGAATGAATCAGAAAACCGGGGGGAAAATGCTATACTAATTCAACTAAAATAAGGGATTCCTATACCAAGTTCACGTTTGGGCTGACATGGCAGCTGCTTTACTTTGCTGATTGTGCTCACAACAGCTAAAGAAATGGGAAGAAATAAGCTGTGTTAAGCCATTTTAAAGAACGCCTCCAGCAGCGCAGACACAGAGTAATTGAATGAAACTCTGTCCATGGTGCTGAAATTAGAGCATTTGGGCATGAGACTTATAATACAGTGCTGTGAGACAGCAGAGACCAGAACAAAAATAACCTTTTGGGGTTTTTATTATTGAACTGAATACACTTTATATTCAATTGACTTGAGGCATGTTATTATATATGAAACATCTATATGATTCAGCTTTAAACAGAAGGTCATAATAGAGCAAGGACATATCAAATTAATATTTAATGTATAAAATGTGTACAACAAGACATAATTTACTATAAAAGAATAATATGAAGAACTCTGAATTTGATACCATATCCAAAGATGCTGTTAAAATGGCAACTATTAAGCATGTGGGATTGAGAAATTGGTGAATGAATCAGAAAACTATGTACTGTATGCCCTTTAAACCTTCAAAGTTTTGTAAGCATTTTTCCAAAGCATTCACTTACAAGGCTCAATCAAACTTTGCTTTTCAGGTTAAAAATTGCAGTCATATGAATTCCACTGTATTTTAATTATACTTCAATATATTCAAATTCAAACTGCATCCATTTTGACTGCCTCAACACAAATTTGATTCAAATTCATGAAGTGAGTTGGTATTAAAAGGCATTCTTAGTTCACTTCTGAATGAAGCACAGCTCTAGCCTGTTAAACCTCCTGCCTCTTGTATATTTGGACTTGTATATTTTGGATTACTCACTTGTCTTCTGTAGGGTCACAGGGCATCTATCCCAGTGTAACCCCTCACCCAAGTCCTACTCGCCCCGCTCTGCGCGGGCCTCGAACCTGGGTCTCCAGCGTGGGAGTGGGACGGTCTAACAAGAAGGCTAAAGGCTGCAACCTGTAGCATCAGTCGCTAGAGCATCTCTTGAGATCAGAGGAGTGAGGTTTACTCACACAGCGACTACTAGCTGGCCTCCGTTACACTCACCCCCCTAAACCTCAATCCCACCCGGGTCACGGCACCAATGTAACCCCTCACCTAGGTCCTACTTGCCCCGCTCTGTGTGGGCTTCGAACCTGGGTCTCCGACGTGGGAGTCGGACGCTCTAACAAGGAGGCTAAAGGCTAAAGTGAGCTTACTCGTAACACCAGCATGTGTGCACTGTAAGAAAAAATCTGTAGAAAATCAGAAAAGGTACTGGTAATTTTCTGGACATTATCTGTTAAGTTTACGGATATTTCTTTAAACCCTAAAACACAATGCAATGCATAATTCACACAATATACTCGTATACATTTGAATTGCAGGAAGCTCTTGGAAAGTCCTTATCACCAAAATAAGTCTTAAAGGAGGATCTGAAATATCATATATTCATATTGCAGATCAGGCAGCAGTAGGCCACTCCTTCCTTCTCCAAAATGACTCGCATGAAATCACATGAATTTCCTGCCAAGAATCACAGGAAATGACTTCAGATCTGTTTTTATATAGACTGAGAGAGAGAATCTCAGCATCATCTGGGAGGATGAAGTGGCCTGGTAGCATCTGTACTAGAGTTCAAATGAGCTGTGTAAGTCTGAGCTTGGTGAAACCTACTGGAATGAGATGATGAGCCCATGGAAGTATAGAGGAAGCCGAGCAGCGGGGAGCAGACAGACAGGAAGATGCTGTGAATCAGAGGCAGGAAACTCTGAATCTCAGAATCAGGTAATCTCAATAACGGATGACCGCCTGTGTTCAGGAATTCAATTCACTCTGGAAGCTTCGGTATAAACAAGCGGGGGAAGATCGGGGTGGCTATTCTGTTCTCTCTATAGCTTCCTCTTTTTCACATGGGGATGAATTGATCTGTATGTGGAGATATTAGGGTCTTTCTGTGGCACACAGATAATTCAGTAGCAGCGAGCAATGAGGAGAGAGAGAGAGAGAATGTGTCAAGATGCCTTTATAGAGAGAGAGAGAGAGAGACAGACTGCACAGTATAGTGCTCCTTTGTCTCTCTCTTGAGGGAGAACTGCATTATCTTATGATGACTGTGGCTTTATTATGATCTAATTATTCAGTCTAATGCCAGCACTGAATGTGATGTCATGCCGTGACAAGGGATGACCAAAATTATTGAAATGATGTTCTCTATTTCAGTACTCTCTTACTATGACAAATTAATTTCTCTTTATCTGCTTGCTATTAGGGTGGGGTATCGATACACATTTCCTAATTCAATTAAATTCTCTTGATTCAATTTGATTCAGATTTGATTCAGTGTAGATTTCATCATCCATTTTGCTTATAGGAAATAAATCTCTATTCTGAATATTAGATATTGCTGTAAATTATACAGAGAACCTTCTATCATGGTACATTATGAACATTTTAATTTTAAAAAATGAACAACAGGGGACTAACTATGCAGTTCAATTGTTATTTATTTAACAGATAAAATATTCAACAAAACCAAAAGCTAATCTTTAAACTATAAGCTTAAAATTGCACAAGTAAAAAACTGGTATTATTACAAAGTATAAAATGATTAACAATTAAAAACCTCATGAACTTAAGTTATAAACTCCAAAAGTTTGTGATTATAATGAATAATAATGAATAATTGAATGATTCAATAAAAGAACCTGCTCAAAAAAGTAATTTGTTCCTGAATGAAACTACACTAGTTGGGCTGTGTGTTTTTGATTCACTAAAATGTACCAGTTCATAAGAGTCATTTGTTTGTGAATCGGAATTTACTGGTTGTGCTGTATTTTTTAATTTCTTTTTTATTGCACTAAAAAGACTTTGTTCATACAGTGAGAGCCATATGTTTTTAGTTCACTAAAAAGAACTCGTTCATACAGTGAGAGTCGTCTTTGTTACTCCCTTTTCCCCCAGCTCAAAATCAGGTTTCATTTTCTACTGTATTTTTAGTGTATTAAATGTCTTTTAATACGCTGAAATTCTGAAAACAATAAAGTCAAGTTTATTAGTCTCTTGCATTTATTAATGTTTTGTCTCACTGGAAGAGATGGACTGAGCAATGATGGAGAGAGGTGGGAATGAGACAATAAGAGAGCGACAGGGGGAGAGGAAAGGAGAAACTCAATAAGATGAAACAAAATCAATGGCTGGATGCTGAGGCTGCATTTTGAGGCTCTGGAGACGATCACATACGCTCATGGATTTGTGCTCTTTAAAAAAGAGAGCTTTGAGAGTGAAACAGTAAAAAAAGTGATATGTTTTCATATTCAGAATGGAAACAAAAAGGAAGCGCAACTTAAAACTAAAATCAATAATTCATTTCAGGGAAAGCGTGTGCAAGAAAGAGAGTGAGAGGAAGATGGAACTGCAAACAAATGTCATGCTTTAAAGGAATGACAATGTTGACAGGCTATTAAATGAGTAAATATTTCATGTGTTTTTAACCTTTAGGGGTGTGTGTGTGTGTGTGTGTGTGTTATTCAGGTATACCCTATGTTATGGGTACAAAATGTCCCCACAAAGATGGCAATATCCAAAATCCTTGTCCTTGTGGGAACATTTTTGGTTCACATGAGGAAAACAGCTTAAAAATCATACAGAATTATGTTTTTCAAGTGTTTTGCTCTTTTATGTGACGAGGTCTACAGTTCAGAGTCCCATATATTTACAAAATTACTAGAATTAGTACTGTTCTAACATGTTGAACACTTCAAGAAACCATAACCCTTTCGTAAACAACTCAGGGTGAAGAGGTGCATTGGAAGCAGAGAAAGATAGCAAGTGAGTGCCAGAAAAAAACATCTGAAGAGCTTGTCTAATGGACTGCTATTCTCTCAGTCCTTTAGTTATTGTAGTTATTTAAGATAGGAAGTGTATTGTTTTATTTCTTCCATACGTTGGAACTTGATGTTAACTGAAACTTTTTGGTTACCAACATTCTTCAACATATATTAAGAATGTTGGTTTTATATATTATTAAAAAAGGCATACAGGTTTGGAATAACCTGAGGATGAATAAAGCATGACAGATTTTTCATTTTTGTCTGAATTAACCCTTTGAGGCAGAATTATATATCATGCACAAAACTTCATTACTGAAAGTAATGATAATTTACTGTTTACAGAAAGCGAATCAGAAGTTTCTTTCAGATGCCCAGAAAGCTACTAAAGACATTTCTAAAACAGTTCATGTGACTACAGTGGTTCAACCTTAATGTTATGAAGCGACCAGAATACTTTTTGTGCACCGAAAAAAACAAAATAACGACTTTATTCAACAATATCTAGTGATGGGCGATTTCAAAACACTGCTTCATGAAGCTTCGAAGCTTTACGAATCTTTTGTTTCGAATCAGTTGTTCGGAGCGTGTATCAAACTGCCAAAGTCACGCCCCCCAGTGGTGAACCATGGAAATTTCGAAACACTTATGACGTAACAAAGCCTCCTTTACTGAAATCACATGACTTTGACAGTTTGATACATGCTCTGAACCACTCATTCGAAACAAAAGATTCGTAAAGCTTCGAAGCTTCATGAAGCAGTGTTTTGAAATCGCCCATCACTAGATATTGTTGAATAAAGTTGTTATTTTGTTTTTTTGGCGCACAAAAAGTATTCTGGTCACTTCATAACATGAAGGTTGAACCAATGTAGTCACATGAACT
Organism: Mylopharyngodon piceus; assembly: GCA_039654765.1. Lineage (NCBI taxonomy): Eukaryota > Metazoa > Chordata > Actinopteri > Cypriniformes > Xenocyprididae > Mylopharyngodon > Mylopharyngodon piceus. The sequence goes on from CM077439.1 coordinate 5,650,076, forward strand.
GTTGTAAATATGTTTTTAGTAGCTTTCTGGGCATCTGAAAGTGTTAATTATCTTGCTGGCAGTGGAGGCCTCACTGAGCCATGGGATTTTATCAAAATTATCTTAATTTGTGTTTCAAAGATGAACGAAGGTCTTACGGGTGTGGAACGACATGAGGAATTTTCATTTTTGGGTGAACTAACCCTTTAACTGAGCTTATAAATGAAGCAGACAGACAAGACAAGCCAATTCAACTGGTAACAGATTTTATTTAAAAAACAAAAACCATTGTGAGTTCATGAGTCTTATTAAATGATTCAGTAAAAGAATTGCCTCGTAAGAGTCATTTGCTTATGAATCGGACTACACTGGCATGAAAGACATGTTTTCGTATCATTGTTTTGCAGTACACTGTCTTCTCATTTCCTCACATTTAATTTAGACTGCAAGCTTGAAACTAATTTTACATTTACATTTATGCATTTGGCAGACACTTCTGTCCAAAGACACTTTCATTGCATTTAAGCTACACATTTTATCAGTTCATGCATTCCCTGGGAATAAGCAAAATTTCGAGCAATGGTAAATGAGATTGCATCTCAACAGTATGCATTGTGACAATTTTGCAGTAGGATGGTTATCTTCTAGACATGACCATTTTAAAGACATTAAGTTAGTCAAGAAATTTGATGCAAATTGCATTTAAGAGTTGGTCACAGTGGAAAAGGTCAGTACGAGGGGAATCTGTGAGATTGTTGTAAGTGGAGGAAATGGAATAAGTATTTGGGACTGAGAGGAATAAAAATGTGAAGTTAATGCAAGTGTCAGAAGCCAAGTTTAGAATATCACATAAATGCACACACATAGACACACACATCACTTTCAGCGGTAATGATCGCAGAGCTGCAAACAAACACTTTTTCCTTTCTGTTTTAGAAGCCGGTCATGTAGGAAGGGCATTGAGGCCTGCAAAGAACCATATCAATATTTGAAACGGGTTGGGCTTCACTCAATATTCCTGAGCCTCCTGCTGAAAGAGAGAGAAAGAAACAAAAGAAGGGCTAATTGAAAAGGACAGGCCTACACAGATCATCGAAGGGTCTGTCTTTGTCCGTTTTTAATGTTTTGGCATTGCTTGTCTGCTACTCTTCACAGCTACATGGAGTTTCGCTGAAATTCTGTACTTTGTAAAACACAGAAAGAGCAGCGGGTCAAATGGCGATTGCGCACACACATGTGCAAGCATTCCTCGCTTGCTTCAGCATGTATAGCTTCAGGATGTAGCTGAAATATACACCGAGCAGACAGGTCTCATCTCCCATTTGGCACATTTGCTGTTTCTTTAGAAAACCAGACGACTGGAAAATAACACAACAGGCGGTTCGGTGAAAAAAGCAGGAGGATGCAGGTTCAAATCCCACTTGGGCCACCTCCTCTGACCCCTGTCATTGTGCCCTTGACTAGGGAACTCATCCTCCGGCTGCCCTGTGGTTGCACTCTACTCCATCCCCCTCACTCAGCGGGTCACATGAGAGTTAGCGATACATAAAGAAAATAATCCTATAGCACCTGGTCAACGTAGCACAGAGCGATGGGTTAGAAGGAGAAGAGTGCAGAGGGAGAAATAGATGGTCAAAGTGAGCAAGAGAAAGAGAGAAAGTGATATAATATTGATGAGAAGTGCATTGAGAAGAGAGATTGGAATGCAGGAGATGTCAGACGGGGCAGAGATGGCTGAAGCTACACAGGAGAAGAAAAGCGCCAGAAAGAGAAGGAGAGAGAATAAAGACAGGGATGGTTTTACTGTGGTGCAGGGTGCTGTGTAGTCTTTTACAAAGCTTTTTGAAGTTGAGCAGTGGGATTATGGGAATGCTTCCTCAGCACCAGCAAGACGGATCGCTCATTCTGTACAGAGGAGAGCCCAAATCCTGCACACACACGCGCACACACTTTCCGAGCGCTAACCAGACCCCTTGAATCTGTAGCGTAGAGGGTCCAAATCCTATATGCACACACATTTTGACTTTCTTTATCTCCTTCTCTCACTGTCCAGACTCTGTTGGACTGAAAATATCCACATAAATGGACACAGACGGGATGATATTCCTTCACCTTCCTCTTGCGATTCAATCGGCCCTTATTGGCACGGGTTTCGGCATCCTCTATTGCCAAGTACATTAAGAGGAAAGCAATGGATCTTTCCTATCGTCTCTCTCTCTCTGTCCGTCCGTCTGTCTATCTCTCTCTCTCCCCCTCGGGCCAGATTGCATTGTCATGCTGGCTGTACCTTCGCGAAGCTCTGCTCTCTTTTTCTCTCCTTCAACCCTTCACAAACTCGCACAAACACACGGTCTTGCCAGACCGCTTGGGTAAGATGTGTGCAGGCAATTTGCCCGAATCGTGTGGCATCAATCAGTGGGACAGAGAAAGAGAGAGAGACAAAAAGAGGGAGAGAGACTAAAGCATTGAGTATTGAGAGATTGGACCCATTCATACTGAGGCAGGACGTTCTGCCTACGGGCTCAACACAAAACAATGCATGATGGGAGGAAGTGGCCATCCGTGTCAGGGTGTAACAGCGCTGGGGGAGAGAGCACCATAACTCACACACACCCTGCAGATGTATTTCTGTGAGTGTGTGTGCGCGATAGAATAGGGATGGGCTGATGGACGGGTGGAGAAGATGGTGAGGAAGAGGAGAGCCTGAAGGAAAGAAATAGAATAACCAGATCATGAGAAAAAACAGTTTGAAGCTGTCCAGAGCTGTGATGGGCTACCTTTATTTTCCCCCCAAAATATATTGAATGTAGTTTTATGTGGCAGTCTTTAGCCATTGCTTGTAAAATATTAAAATAATGCAGTATTAAAATATTGTACAAGCAGAACCGTGCTTTATGCAGATACAATAAAACAGTGTTTAGAGACAGAACTGTCATCTTCTCTGCCCTTGGTAGTTCTAATAGTGTGAATAAGGAATGTGTTTAAAAATGAAATTTCTGTCATTATTTACTCATCCTCATGTTGAGCTCTGGGGCTTCCAAGCTCCAAAATGAAACAAAAAAGTAAAAGTATCATAAAAGTGGGCTCAGGCACAATATTCCAAGTCTTCTTCCATCATGAGAGAAGTAGCTAGACTGATTCCTGAAAAAATCTTTTGATCCTGATGTTATAAATTAACTGGTTTGTCCAGTTCACAAAGTGGGTCTAGATTAAAGATAATGAATAGATTCAGAAGACTAGGAATGTAATGTAATACATTAAAGTTGGTATAAAACAGAAGTTGGGTTAGTCCTTTCTTCCCTATTGTGACGTATATCTGAGTGAAACAGCTTCTCAAATAGGAACAATGTAGGGTGGGACTTGATTTTGTCCATCTGAAATTGATCGCAGTGTTGCGGTTTGCTATTGCTGTGATGTCATGTGAGTGACAGGTTGTCCCGCCTTCGCGTCAAAAACACATCATCAGAGAGAAGAGCTGCAAGAGGCAGGGGGAAGCTATTTTGATTAAAGATTATGAGGGCACATGAATAAAATAATAATAGCCTTCTAATAATAATGTTGTGCACGGATAAATAATTTATAATAAGTACCGCAATATCCATAAAAAATGTCAATTTTGATTTCATGGCGATTTAAACTTGGAGACATTTGATAGGCTACATTTTGATACTTTTATGATAGCCTACCTTTATGGTGCTTTTTGGTGCTCATTTTGGACCTATAACAGCCCCAGTTCTCACTCATTTTCAGTATGTGAAAAAGAGCCGCAAAGATATTTGTTAAAAATGAACCTTCTGTGTTCTACAGAAGAGAGAAAGTCATGAATAAATGATGATCGAATTTGCATTTTTGGTATACTGTTTCTTTAATAGGAAAATGTTATATGACGTTATGTTATGCTTTTATTATAATTCTAAAAGTTAGCATTTATTTGAGAAAAGCAGATGCTAGATAACAGATCACAGATCTTTCATTAGACGTGTTTATCTCAGATTTGAGTCTGCGTTAGTACCTCAAATGTCCACCAGAGGGCGATGACAACACACACTTTCGTCTCCGTAAAGACCCCAAACCAGCAACGCCAGCGTTTTAATAGCAAAAAAATTAAACAGTTTATTGACAATCGTATGACATAAGTCCACAGAGAAAATGTAATGTCTTATGGCCAATAGGTCTACATTAAATAATATTGTAAATGAATTAATTAGCAGCCTACCATTTTCATTTCTCCCCACATCTAGGGATGTTTATTCTGAATAAGTGTGCAGCATAAAATGACGCGATTGGCTAACAGCCAGCTCATTATAAACGATGGACGGTGGACATGACAGGAAACTGAATAGAGAGCTTAAGCTATGATAAACACCGCACACACACAGACGCACACACACTGAGGCACTACATGTCTGCAAGCGGTGGAAGAGTGACATGTTGAGATGTTCAATAGTGAGACAATGAGATTATGACTGTACAGAGAGAGGAAGCAGTAAAGAGACAGGATACACAAAGACCATGTGCATTCTTGTTCTCTTGGAGAAGCTGAAGACACCCAGGCACAATCCATAACAATCAATACTTATGTAAGTAACAATGCCTTGAAATAAAATGCCTTTACAAGTAGTTAGAAGACTCCTTACTAATCCAACTTTTTAATAAACTTCTCTTCATAGGCATTACTTGATGCCTGTGCATGTGTCTGTGTTGTGTGCGTGTGTGTGTGTGTGTGTGTGTGGTTCAGTAAATTAACAATGCTCATATGCTCAACACAAACCTATGTTACCCTATGTCATTGGGGCAAAATGTCCCCACAAAAATATATCTGAAATCCTTGTCCTTGTGGGGATATTTGTGTCCCACGAGGAAAACAGCTTATAAGTCATTGGCTACTAAGTGATGTTTTTTGAAAATGTAATGTTTAGGTTTAGTGTTAGGGGATAGAATATACAGTTTGTACAGTATAAAAATTGTAATGGAAAGTCCCCATAAAACATGAAAACCCAACGTGTGTATGGAACTGCAACCTATGTAAGGCATAATCCACAGCTAGCTGTGCATTAAGTAAGCAGTAAGGTATGAGAGGCTGTGCTGTATCGTGAATAAGTCACAGCTGAAGGGCGTTGTTAGGCACGATGCGAAGCGGAGTGCCTGCAACCCCTTCAGCCATGACTTATTCACAATAAAGCACTAGTCTCGAGTACCTTATTGCTTTTATAAAACGGTTACCACACAATACAAATATTAAAGCCAAAAAATCACTAAAAGCTGTCCTTCCGCCGGAAAAAAATAATCCCTGACAGCGAACAGCAACAGAAGTTACATTATTACGCCTTTAGATGGCGGCAAAGACTGTCTTTATGAGTGTGTCAGTCAGTAGCGAAGACTTTTACATTGAAAAGACTGAATTGCTGTAAACACGGAACAAAACGCTACTGACAAATGCTTTGACTAGCGCTGTCAGTCACTGGAAAACCCCTTAACTGTTAAAAGGATGAGATATTGCAGCGGACATTTAAACAAATTTTTTTTTATTATCATAGGACTGACCTGAAGGAAAATGCTAAATCTGAATGCAGGTAATAAACTCGCTCACTCGATCTCTTTCTCACAATACTCTTCTGCATAATACAGTAAGCTTCAATGAACAGTATCAATTGAGAACAAACAGTTTACATTGCTAAGAGTGGTTGCTAAGGGTGTTGTGTAGTGATACACAGAACCGTTGGGTGAAACGCACATAGCCGTTTTTTATCGTGAATAAAACACAGCTATTGACCAATCAGAATCAAGGACAGGAACTAACCGTTTTATAAATGATTTTAATGCACACCTTCCAGCCAATCAGAATCAAGTTTTCAGACAGACTGTGGTATAAATTATATTAACTATATTACAGCACACTAACAAGTTATATGTTGGTTATTTTGAATTTGAATTCCCTTCATAATTCTCTACTGGCAAAGCATTGGAAATCAGCATAAAACAAGACCAAAATACATATAAATAATCCAAACAGTCGTTTGGCAGTGAATGCTGGTGGATAACTTGCATTTCTTTTTGTTGCAGGTATAGTGAATGGTGACGTTAGTAGAAGAACTGGATGAACACAGTGTAATCTTTATGAATACAGGTAATCTTTAATCCACGGGTTTCAGGCATGAAGACGAAGGAGATCATTGGAGAGATGAAGAAAACACAGGGGAAATCAACACAGGAGATAAACAAGGCTTACTAGCCGAACCACCAAGGTAAGTAGAGCAGGTAAGGAGTCTGTTTCCATTTTCAAGGCCAGACGATGAGTGAGAGGTGTGCACTTTAGTACTGGTGCTGAGGGCTGCAGTGATGAGAAACAGGTGATGGTGATTAGAACTCGGGAGAGAGTGAGCGCTGTGTGTGTGTGACTGGAGAGCCTGGCGTGACTGTGACAACTGACACTTGCCCTGTCGGACCAGTCATGCATTGTCACTTAATTTACATTCGTTGATCATACACAGTACGTTTTTTTTTTTTTTTTACCTTGCAAACTTATATGTTTGATTTTCATATTTGTGTTTGTGTTGAGCATATGAGCACTGTTAATTCATTCGATTAAAATGTCACCAATGTAGTTGGCTAACAGAGATAAATTTGTGTTGAAATTGGGAGAATGATTTGTGACAGTCTTAGAATCATCAGTTACAATGGATTGAATAAATCCATATGTTTTCTGAAAAAATGTGTTGATAGCTTGTCATCAAGTTACATTATATACATTAAACACTTTGAGGTCATACATCACAGTGATTTTACCACGGTTAAGAGAGTTTTAGGCACTCTGCATTTGCATTAAAAGGAACACCCTATACCTGTAAAATGCCTGTAACTTGCCTTATTGCTGTGAAATGCCTTTAGTGCCTTATTGCTTTATTTGAAAACAGACTGCAAAAGAACACCAAACCAGCTGTACCACCGACACTGATGGCAAGTTAAGTCCATGGATTCATGTTGTTTACTTCCTACCATTTGTGTGTTGCAGCAAAAAAAATCAAGGATTGGCTTAGTCAAGGTTTTTCTTGTCTTCAGCTGTCTAGTTTTGGTGCTCATGTGCCCATCTTCCTGTTAGTAACTGACAGGTGTGAAACCTGGAGTGGTCTTCTGCAGCTGTTGCCCATTCCACTTCAAGACTCAACACATGCTTGGTAATGGGTGATTTAAGCCACCTCTCTCAAATACTTGATGTTTTACCCACAGAACTGCTGCTTCTTTTTTTTCTCTTTTCTTCAGCAGTGTGAAAATCCCTAGTTTTCCTTCTTGTGAAAATCTAGACCTTATCTGCATATTCCATATATTGTGATGCTCCCACATGGTTTCTCATTTCCATGCTTGATTTCATTAGTATTCATGGGTATTTGTGTGTAATGTTTGCATTTTTGTATGTATGGTTATACCATACTGTATGAATGTCAATAGTGTACATTATGAATTGTACTGACAGCATCTAAAACATAAAATGCTTTATGTTTGCAGGTATAGGCCTAGACATTGAACAAATTTAATGAATTTTATTGCTTTTAATGCATTAAAATCAATCTGTTTATTCAATGGATAAATATTCATGAACAGTTGTACGTCTCTAAAGTTGGTCATATACATTACCATTCATTCTGCATTTATTTGATCAGAAATACAGTGAAAACTAAATAAATAACTATTTTCTATTTTAATTTTTTTTTTAAAATAGAATTTATTCATGTGATAGCAAAGCTAAATTTTCACCAGCCATTACTCCAGTCTTCAGTGTCACATGATCCTTCAGAAATCATTTAATATGCTGTTTTGGTGATAAAAAAAAAAACATTTCTTTTATTATTATTATCATCAGTGTTAAAAACAGTTGTGCTGCTTAATAGTTTTGTGGAATCCGTGATATATTTTCTTCAGGATTCTTACTGAATATAAAGTCTTTACTGTCTTTACTGTCACTTTTGATAAACTTAATGTGACCTTGCTGAATAAAAGTATTAATTTCTTTATAAAAAAAAAACAAACTTTAATACAAAATATTTTAAATGATAATGTAAAATGTTGATTTAAGTACATTTATAAAGTACATTTCAGTGTCTATGCAATTGCACAAAATTAGATACTAGAACTACACTTTAGCCATGAATATTTATGATTACTAATGAGAACATGTTAGATTTTCTGTTTTTAACTTGCATTATTGAGCAAATCTACTAAACTTTGGCCAGTTATGTTACATATGTATTTTGTAATGCGTAAACAGCCATGATAGACCAGTATGCTTATCAGTGTGTGACAGTAATGATAATCACTGAATAGTGAATTTCAAGAGGATGAGGCCTGGGGATAAACCATTTTGAATCTAGTGCTTCTGATGCGGAAGAAACTTCTCATGCTCAATTGGTTGACCATGTGACTTTGCTGGTTGTGATCTAGCATAAGAAAGGTGTAGAAATCACTGATGCCTGCACTCTTAACGTGATACTAGTGCTGCTTTAGCATTTTGAGATTTATACTGGCTCAGTCAGATTTACAGAACAGATTTCCTGGAACTTTTCCATTGTGCAAACTCTCTCAAACTTTTAAAATGACTAGCTGTATAGTTTTCAAGATTTCAAAGTGGACTTTAAACTTAAGCAGCTGCTCCTTCACTTCGCTGCCTGTTCTTTCACACACAGATTAACATATTGTTCGTTCCTCAGTGAAGACTTATGAGGCTGTAGTAGACAGTGGGTCAAGCCATACGGTGGAGCAGCGATGGCGTCATTCCAGTTTTGAAGATAGAGTTATTCATTTCACCATTTAAATCCTGTCCACTTGACTGCTCTCCTGTAAGTTGTTTTTGCATTGGTTTCATTTAACTTTGCTAAAGCAGTTGCTTCGCTTGGGGCTGTATGGATCTGTAATTGACTAATATTTGTTAAGCAGAAGAATTTATGAGACACAATGTTGTAATCACCAAAATGATGATGTGTTTTAGAATGATTATGAATAATAACAAAGAATAAAATAATGAAGGTTTTAGCACCCGAGGTGTTTTAATCATTGCTGTATTTTCTCTTAAAATAGGCTCTTACTTTCTCTCAGCTCAATTTTACAATTATTGGCTGATATAATAGCTGAGTAATTTGGCTAAATCAGTTTTTTTATCGCCTAAAAGTACCGGATTTTGAAGGTCATGATACAGAGTGTAGCTAGACAGTTTAAGTGCATATGAGAAGCCATTTTCAAATTTGTACTCGCTATAGAGAAAAACAACTTCTGTGTTATGTGATCTAAAGTGACACGCGTGACTTTCTTTGTTGTTTGTGTCAGCAGACAGATGTTGAAGTGAGACGAGGACAAAGCTCCTACAGTTAGCAAACATTTTCTGATGTCACTCACTATGTTGGAGGTGTGACAGACCTTTCAGCACAGGAAAAAGTGAAGTTTTTCTGACGTTATCATCCGCAGCTGCCCTCTCTGAGCTAAAGCGAGTGAAGTAGAGGACACACACTCACCTACACTGTCTCACTTTACTGCACACATTTTTGCATCAAATTCACGAGGAGGCGGTAAGTAGTTTGGTGTGCCTGAAGGGCGTAGAAAGGCAGACACACACACACACACACATATGCGCTGAAGTCCACAGGGGTAAACCACATTTGATGAATGAATTGGCAACACACTCTTGTTTGTTCCCCCCTGGCATCGCTCGTCAGAATGTCATGACTCAGTACAGGCAGAAGCAGGAAGGTGTTCGTGTGACTTTGTAATGCTGCCGCCATCTCACAGGTCGTTGCCAAGCCACAGGAGGGCTTCCCCTTGGAGAAGGCCACACGTACCTGATTTCTTCCTTTGGTTCGGGTGAAACCCAGTGGACCTGTAATATCTTATTGTTCTCACAGCTGGAGAAAATGGGGAAGATATGTTAAAACAGAAGGAGGGTTTCTGAGAATAAGAGGGAGGAAGGTTGTCAGGCTTGGAGATGACATTCATGCCATTATTGAATAAAGAGAAAGGTAAATAAAGTGATGGGAGGTGAAAAAGATAGGCAAGTGAAAAGGGCTATCGGTGCCCAGCAGACTGTGCAAAAAATGGAGTTGTGCATTTCCAACAGATTCTGAACATGGTGTTGACTTCAATCTCAGGGGGAATTCACTAAGAATGAATTGTGTGTGTGGAAAGCACTTTTCTGTGCTTATAGCACTTGATTTTCAAATCAAGTAACTGTGCCAGTGTGCCCCAAAAATTGGTGCTGAACTAAGTTTACATGGTGTGATGGATTTTTTTTTAAAAACTAACTATACTTAACTATCATTACAGGCCTAACATTTAACTCTTGAGAATAGAAAAATATTTACCAAGGTTGATTGTGTCGAAACAGTGGAAACTTTGAGAAGCTGAAAGTATCCAAATATAATAGTTCTGTGACATATTGAGTAATCAATGAACTAATAACCTCATGGTTTTGATGATTTTATGATTCTGATCTAAATTTGCTTTGCTAGTAACAGAGGGAGTAGGGGGGTCTATGGGGAAAATCTACCACAATGACCTGTTACATGGCTAATCTGTTGTACATATTAAGGAACACTGTGCTGTGGTCCAGACACCTGAATCAGCCATGTTAAATGCGTAAATAATCTTTTGATTATTTTTTTATGTACGCAATCATCTCTTTTTTTAGATGCACTACATTAATTGTAGCAGGCAAATCGCTTTCGTGCATATCACAGCACAAACACTATTTGCGCTGAAATACTGTTTCGTGATTTCACCCCAGAGTGTATCTGGACTCATTATAAGTGTCATTGCGGTGCATTTAAAGAATGAAAATAAATAAATAGCAGCAGCTCAGGGATGTTGTGCCATGTGCTCTGCTTCCTCATCTTGAGAGCAGCTTGAATTAATGGTGATTCGACAGAAGTGTTTCACTAGTGCACTACAAATCAACATGCTTTTTCGTTATTTTTCCAGATTAAAATGGAAAAACATAAGTAGACTTTCTCGCATCAAGTCCAAACTTCTGTGAAAAGGCTAAATGCAGTAACTACTTTGTCTAAAGTGGGTTATTAATGAATTCTTCAATCTTAAAAATAAAGGTTATTTATTGGCCTCAATGGATCCATGAAGAACCTTTATCATATGTGGAACCTTTACATTGTACAAAAGGTTCTTTGTAGTGGGGGGAAAAAATTTTGATTATTAAAAGGTTTTTTTTTTTTACACTAAGAAAAAGATGTTCTTTTAAGAACTGTTCACTGAAAGGTTCTTTAGGGAACTCAAATGGTTTTATGCAATTGCTGTAAAAACCTTTATTTATATGTTTTTAAGAGTGTTGAACTATACTCGGATTCAAAGATAATGTAGTATGAAAATTAATACTTTCAAAGGGCTCTGAAGTGTTTAATCATTATCAACATATATATTTTTAAAATTAACCCTATAAATGAGTTCCAAATGACAAATATTGTTGAGCCCCACACTTTTCAGGGCTCCAAAGCTGTAACATTGGATGGTAAAAAGTAAAGACAAAAAGAATAGGGTTATCATTCCTGAATGGAATGCACTCACTCTCTCTCTTCTCTCTCTCATCCCTCACATCCCTCACAGTCACACGTAGGCTACAGCACACATTCTTTCTATTCTGATTAGAAAGAGCCAGAAACTCTGTCAGATGCGGTCGTTGTTAACTGTGACTTGAATGGATGTTTCTGCAGATTTAAATAGTGGCATACTGTATGAACAAGCTCATACTTTTAAAGAACATCAAAAGATGCACTTGAACCATTCTCCTGGCCATTTTGAACAAGAGCAAAAATTGACTAAAACTTGCTTGACTGTGCGCAGCACATTACAATATTGAGTTCTGATTGGTCAATCACTGTCATTTATAGTTCATTCAGTCGTATCAGACTCTTGGCTCTTCTATGGGCCACCTCTTACCATGCTTTCCAGTCTTCTGCTTTCTTTTAAAACTGTCTATGCCTAGATCTGTGTCACTTTTGATGGTGTCCAACCAACATGTTTTTTGGCAGACTCTTTGTCTTGTTCCACAAACTGTGTTAGTTTGGTCATTTTTCCCTCAAGTGACATCTCTGGTTTGATGCTCTCCAGGACCTCTCTGTTGGTAACCCTCAGTGTCCATGATATCCTTAAGAGACTTCTCCAATACCACAACTAAAAGGCATCAATCCTCCTTCAATCATTTTTCCATAGTCCAGCTTTCACATCCATTTGTTGATATAGGAAACACATTTGCCTGGATTAGCCTGCATTTGGTTGTGAGGTTGATGTCTTTGCTCCTCCAGATTTGGTGCATGCTTAGCATTGTTTTGTTCCATTAAAAGATTTCAATGATGGCTGGTTTTGTTTCTTTTCGAGATTTCAGTGACGATCGGTTTTGTTGGGTTTCAATGACTGTCAGTTTTCAATGACGATCGTTTTTTTTCTGTTACGAGATTCCAAAGACAGTCAAGTTTGTTCGTTACAAGATTTCAATGACAGTTGGTTTTGTTCCTTTACAAGATTTCAGTGACAGTCGGTTTTGTTCTTTTATGAGGTTTCAGTGACGGTCAATTTTGTTCGGTTACAAAATTTCAATGACTGTCAGTTTTCAATGACGGACGATTTTCTTCTGTTACAAGATCTCAATGACAGTCAGTTTTGTTGTTTTATGAGATTTCAAACATTGTCAGTTTTGTTCTGAGATTTCAGTGATGGTCGGTTTTGTTTCTTTACAAGATTTCAGTGGACAGTCTGTTTTGTTTGGTTTCGAATTTTTGATGACTGTCAGTTTTCTTTTGTTACAAGATTCCAAAGACAGTCAGTTTTCTCGTTACGAGATCTCAATGATGGTTGGTTTTGTTCCTTTACAAGATTTCTATGACAGCCGGTTTTGTTTCTTTACGAGGTTTCAGTGACGGTCGGTTTTGTTCGGTTACAAAATTTCAATGACTGTCAGTTTTCAATGGCGGCCAATTTTCAAGATTTCATAGTCAGTTTTTGTTCACTATAAGAACTCAATGACAGTCAGTTTTGTTGTTTTAATAGATTTCAAACATGATTAGTTTTGTTCTATGAGATTTCAGTGATGGTCGGTTTTGTTCGGTTACGAGATCTCAATGATGATCGGTTTTGTTCATTTGTGAGATCTCAATGGTGGTCAGTTTTGTTCTATTAAGAAACCTCAATAATGGTCAGTTTTATTCAATTATTAGAGTTCAATGACAGTCGGTTTTGTTCAGTTTTGAATTTTAAATGACAGTCGGTTTTCATCTTTTACGAGATTTCAAAGAAAGTCATTTTTTTGTCAGGAGATCTCAATGACGGTTGGTTTTGTTCCTTTACGAGTTTTCAATGACGATCGGTTTTCTTCTGTTACAAGATTCCAAAGACAGTCAGTCTTTTCGTTATGAGATCTCAATGACAGCCAGTTTTGTTCCTTTGTAAGATTTCAATGATGGTTGGTTTTGTTCCTTGATGCGATTTCCATGACAGTCAGTTTTGTTGTTTTAGTAGATTTCAAACATGGTTAGTTTTGTTGTTTTATTAGATTTCAGTGATGGTCGGTTTTGTTTGGTTACGAGATCTCAATGATGGTCAGTTTTCTTCTATTAAGAAATCTCAATAATGGTTTTTTCGTTACAAGATTTCAATGACATTCGGTTTTGTTCCTTTACAAGACTTCATTGACAATTGGTTTTGTTCCTTTACGAGATTTCAAAGACAGTCAGTTTTTGTTCATTATAAAATCTCGATGACAGTCAGTTTTGTTCTGTTATGAGATTTCAGTGACAGTCTGTTTTGTTTGGTTTCAATTTTCAATGACGGTCAGTTTTCTTCTGTTACGAGATTCCAAAGACAGTCAATTTTTTCATCATGATATCTCAATGACGGTTGGTTTTGTTCTATTAAGAAATCTCAATGATGGTCAGTTTTATACCATTATGAGAGTTCAATAATGGTCGGTTTTGTTTCTTTACAAGATTTCAGTGACAGTCGGTTTTGTTTGGTTTTGAATTTTCAATGACTGTCAGTTTTTAATGACGGTCGGTTTTCTTCTGTTACGAGATCTCAATGCTGACTATCATTGAGATCTCATAACAACAACAAAAAAAAAACCTGACTTTTGTTCCTCCAGAAGATTTCAATGACGGCTGGTTTTGTTTCTTTACAAGATTTCAGTGATAGTCGGTTTTGTTTGGTTTTGTATTTTCAATGACTGTCAGTTTTCAATGACGATTGATTTTCTTCTGTTACGAGATTCCAATGACAGTCAGTTTTGTTATTTTATGAGATTTCAAACATTGTCAGTTTTGTTCTGAGATTTCAGTGATGGTCGGTTTTGTTTCTTTACAAGATTTCAGTGGACAGTCTGTTTTGTTTGGTTTCGAATTTTTGATGACTGTCAGTTTTCAATGACGGCCGATTTTCTTCTGTTACAAGATTTCAAAGACAGTCAGTTTTTGTTCATTATAAGATCTCAGTGACAGTCAGTTTTGTTGTTTTATGAGATTTCAAACATAGTCAATTTTGTTCTGTCATGAGATTTCAGTGATGGTCGGTTTTGTTTCTTTACAAGATTTCAGTGACAGTCTGTTTTGTTTGGTTTTGAATTTGATGACTGTCAGTTTTCAATGACGTTCGGTTTTCTTCTGTTACGAGATTTCAAAGAAAGTCAGGGTTTTTTTTTTTGTTATGAGATCTCGTAACAAGATTCCAAAGACAGTCAGTTTTTTCGTTACGAGATCTCAATGATGGTTGGTTTTGTTCCTTTACAAGATTTCTATGAAAGCCGGTTTTGTTCCTTTACGAGATTTCTGTGAAAGCCGGTTTTGTTCGGTTACAAAATTTCAATGACAGTCAGTTTTCAATGGCGGCCAATTTTCAAGATTTCATAGTCAGTTTTTGTTCACTATAAGAACTCAATGACAGTTTTGTTGTTTTAATAGATTTCAAACATGATTAGTTTTGTTCTACGAGATTTCTGTGACGGTCGGTTTTGTTCGGTTACGAGAGCTCAGTGATGATTGGTTTTGTTCATTTGTGAGATCTCAATGATGGTTAGTTTTGTTCTATTAAGAAATCTCAATAATGGTCAGTTTTATTCAATTATTAGAGTTCAATGACGGTCGGTTTTGTTTCTTTACAAGATTTCAAAGACAGTCAGTTTTGTTCCTTTATCAGATTTCAATGACAGTCAGTTTTCAATGACGATTGGTTTTCTTCTGTTACCAGATTCCAAAGACAGTCAGTCTTTTCGTTATGAGATCTCAATGACAGCCAGTTTTGTTCCTTTGTAAGATTTCAATGATGGTTGGTTTTGTTCCTTTATGAGATTTCCATGACATTTGGTTTTGTTCCTTTACAAGATCTCAGTGATGGTTGGCTTTGTTCCTTTACGAGGTTTCAGTGACTGTCAGTTTTGTTCGGTTACAAAATTTCAATGACTGTCAGTTTTCAGTTTTCAGTTTTCTTCTGTTACGAGATTCCAAAGACAGTCAGTTTTTTTGTTACGAGATCTCAATGAAAGTCGGTTTTGTTCCTTTGTAAGATTTCAATGACGGTTGGTTTTGTTCCTTTATGAGATTTCAATGAAGGTTGGTTTTGTTCCTTTACAAGATTTCAATGACAGTTGTTTTTGTTCGGTTACGAAATTTCATTGAGTGTTGGTTTTGTTCTTTTACGAGGTTTCAGTGGCGGTTGGTTTTTATCGGCTACAAAATTTCAATAACTGTCAGTTTTCAATGACGATCAGTTTTTTTCTATTACGAGATTTCAAAGAAAGTCAGGGATTTTTTTGTTTTACGAGATCTCAGTGTTGACTATCATTGAGATCTCGTAACAAAAAAAAAATAAAAAAAAAAAAAAAAGACTTACGTTCCATTATGAGAGTTCAATGATGGTCGGTTTTGTTTCTTTACAAGATTTCAGTGACAGTCGGTTTTGTTTGGTTTTGAATTTTCAATGACTGTCAGTTTTTAATGACGGTCGGTTTTCTTCTGTTACGAGATCTCAATGCTGACTATCATTGAGATCTCATAACAACAACAAAAAAAAAACCTGACTTTTGTTCCTCCAGAAGATTTCAATGACGGCTGGTTTTGTTTCTTTACAAGATTTCAATGACTGTCAGCTTTCAATGACGATCAATTTTCTTCTGTTACGAGATTCCAAAGACAGTCAGTTTTGTTCCTTTGTCAGTTTTCAATGACGATTGATTTTCTTCTGTTACGAGATTCCAATGACAGTCAGTTTTTTCGTTACGAGATTTCAATGACAGTCGGTTTTGTTCTTTTATGAGGTTTCAGTGACGGTCAGTTTTGTTTGGTTACAAAATTTCAATGACTGTCAGTTTTCAATGACGGCCGATTTTCTTCTGTTACAAGATTTCAAAGACAGTCAGTTTTTGTTCATTATAAGATCTCAGTGACAGTCAGTTTTGTTCCTTTACGAGATTGCAAGGACAATTAGTTTTTGTTCATTATAAGATCTCAATGACAGTCAGTTTTGTTGTTTTATGAGATTTCAAACATGGTCAGTTTTGTTCTGTTATGAGATTTCAGTGACAATCTGTTTTGTTTTGTTTGGTTTCGAATTTTCAATGACAGTCGGTTTTCTCCTGTTACGAGATTCCAAAGACAGTCAATTTTTTCGTTATGATATCTCAATGACGGTTGGTTTTGTTCTATTAAGAAATTTCAGTGACAGTCGGTTTTGTTTGTTTTCGAATTTTTTGATGACTGTCAGTTTTCAATGACTGTCGGTTACTAAATTTCAATGATTGTCAGTTTTCAATGGCGGCCAATTTTCTTCTGTTACAACATTTCAAAGACAGTCAGTTTTTGTTCATTATAAGATCACAAGGACAGTCAGTTTTGTTGCTTTAAGAGATTTCAAACATGGTTTTGTTGTTTTATTAGATTTCAGTGATGGTCGGTTTTGTTCGGTTACGAGATCTCGATGATCAGTTTTGTTCATTTGTGACATCTCAATGGTGGTCAGTTTTGTTCTATTAAGAAATCTCAATAATGGTCAGTTTTATTCAATTATTAGAGTTCAATAACGGTCGGTTTTGTTCCTTTGTAATATTTCAATGACAGTTAGTTTTGTTCCTTTATGAGATTTCAATGAAGGTTGGTTTTGTTCCTTCACGAGATTTCAATGACTGTTGGTTTTGTTCTTTTACGAGGTTTCAGTGGCGGTCGGTTTTTATCGGTTACAAAATTTCAATAACTGTCAGTTTTCAATGACGATCAGTTTTCTTCTGTTACGAGATTCCAAAGACAGTCAGTTTTTTCATTACGAGATCTCAATGATGGTTGGTTTTGTTCCTTTACAAGATTTCAATGACAGTTGTTTTTGTTCGGTTACGAAATTTCATTGAGTGTTGGTTTTGTTCTTTTACGAGATTTCATTGAGTGTTGGTTTTGTTCTTTTACGAGGTTTCAGTGGCGGTTGGTTTTTATCGGCTACAAAATTTCAATAACTGTCAGTTTTCAATGACGATCAGTTTTTTTCTATTACGAGATTTCAAAGAAAGTCAGGGATTTTTTTGTTTTACGAGATCTCAGTGTTGACTATCATTGAGATCTCGTAACAAAAAAAAAAGAAAAAAAAAAAAAAAAGACTTACGTTCCTTTACGAGATTTCAATGACAGTCGGTTTTGTTCCTTTACGAGATTTCAATGACAGTTGGTTTTGTTCGGTTTCGAATTTTCAATGACAGTCGGTTTTCTTCTGTTACGAGACTTCAAAGAAAGTAATTTTTTTTGTCAGGAGATTTCACTGACTGCCGGTTTTGTTCGGTTACAAAATTTCAATGACTGTCAGCTTTCAATGACGATCAATTTTCTTCTGTTACGAGATTCCAAAGACAGTCAGTTTTGTTCCTTTGTAAGATTTCAATGATGGTTGGTTTTGTTCCTTTACGAGATTTCCATGACATTTGGTTTTGTTCCTTTACAAGATTTCACTGACAGTCGGTTTTGTTCTTTTAAGAGGTTTCAGTGGCAGTCGGTTTTTAATCGGTTACAAAATTTCAATAACTGTCAGTTTTCAATGACCATCAGTTTTCTTCTGTTATGAGATTCCAAAGACAGTCAGTTTTTTCGTTACAAGATCTCAATGACATTCGGTTTTGTTCCTTTACGAGATTGCAAGGACAATTAGTTTTTGTTCATTATAAGATCTCAATGACAGTCAGTTTTGTTGTTTTATGAGATTTCAAACATGGTCAGTTTTGTTCTGTTATGAGATTTCAGTGACAATCTGTTTTGTTTTGTTTGGTTTCGAATTTTCAATGACAGTCGGTTTTCTCCTGTTACGAGATTCCAAAGACAGTCAATTTTTTCGTTATGATATCTCAATGACGGTTGGTTTTGTTCTATTAAGAAATTTCAGTGACAGTCGGTTTTGTTTGTTTTCGAATTTTTTGATGACTGTCAGTTTTCAATGACTGTCGGTTACTAAATTTCAATGATTGTCAGTTTTCAATGGCGGCCAATTTTCTTCTGTTACAACATTTCAAAGACAGTCAGTTTTTGTTCATTATAAGATCACAAGGACAGTCAGTTTTGTTGCTTTAAGAGATTTCAAACATGGTTTTGTTGTTTTATTAGATTTCAGTGATGGTCGGTTTTGTTCGGTTACGAGATCTCGATGATCAGTTTTGTTCATTTGTGACATCTCAATGGTGGTCAGTTTTGTTCTATTAAGAAATCTCAATAATGGTCAGTTTTATTCAATTATTAGAGTTCAATAACGGTCGGTTTTGTTCCTTTGTAATATTTCAATGACAGTTAGTTTTGTTCCTTTATGAGATTTCAATGAAGGTTGGTTTTGTTCCTTCACGAGATTTCAATGACTGTTGGTTTTGTTCTTTTACGAGGTTTCAGTGGCGGTCGGTTTTTATCGGTTACAAAATTTCAATAACTGTCAGTTTTCAATGACGATCAGTTTTCTTCTGTTACGAGATTCCAAAGACAGTCAGTTTTTTCATTACGAGATCTCAATGATGGTTGGTTTTGTTCCTTTACGAGATTTCAATGACGGTTGGCTTTGTTCCTTTATGAGATTTCAATGACCGTTGGCTTTGTTTGGTTTCGAATTTGATGACTGTCAGTTTTCAATAACATTCGTTTTTTTTTGTTACGAGATTTCAAAGAAAATCAGAGATTTTTTTGTTACGAGATCTCAATGCTGACTGCCGTTGAGATCTTGTAACAAAAAAAAAAAAAAGACTTTTGTTCCTTCAGAAGATTTCAATAACAGTTAGTTTTGTTTCTTTATGAGATTTCAGTGACGGTTGGTTTTGTTCAGTTAAAAAATTTCAATGATTGTCAGTTTTTAATGACGATCAGTTTTCTTATGTTACGAGATTCCAAAGACAGTCAGTTTTTTTGTTACGAGATCTCAATGATGGTTGGTTTTGTTCCTCTACGAGATTACAATGACGGTTGGTTTTGTTCCTTTACAAGGTTTCAGTGAATGTCGGTTTTGTTCGGTTACAAAATTTCAAAGACTGTCAGTTTTCAATGACGATCAGTTTTCTTCTGTTACGAGATTCCAAAGACAGTCAGTTTTTTCATCACGAGATTTCAATGACATTCAGTTTTGTTCCTTTACAAGATTTCACTGACTGTCGGTTTTGTTCTTTTATGAGGTTTCAGTGACGGTCGGTTTTGTTCGGTTACAAAATTTCAATGACTGTCAGTTTTCAATGACAGCTGACTTTCTTCTGTTACAAGACTTCAAAGACAGTCAGTTTTTGTTCATTATAAGATCTCAATGACAGCCAGTTTTGTCGTTTTATGAGATTTCAAACAGATTTTCGTTACGAGATCTCAATGACGGTTGGTTTTGTTCCTTTACGAGATTTCAATGACGGTTGGTTTTGTTCCTTTATGAGATCTCAATGACGGTTGGTTTTGTTCCTTTACGAGATTTAAATGATGGTTGGTTTTGTTCCTTTATGAGATATTCAATGACATTAGGTTTTGTTTGGTTACAAAATTTCAATGACTGTCAGTTCCCTTTCATGGGAACATCGACGCTGCGTCGATACGCATTGGGATCACCTCTGCGTGATTACGTCTTGAAGCACTTGTGAAATCAAACCAATGGCGTGACGGGACGTCAGAGGCGGGTGACATCACGGACCAGGAAGCTATAAAGCATACCGAGAACAAAGAACGCCAGCTTCTGTGTCTTCAGCAAGCGCTCTGTGTTATCGTGTGTCTTATTTGGTGTTGTCTGTCAGTTACACATACAGCTATATGTATGTGGACAAGAGTATTCAGTACACCACAAGCATATATATATATATATCTATATATATATAAGACACGAAATGGCGAGCAAACAGCAGTTTATCAAGTTTGTTCATCCCTGCACTCGCTTCATCACGGGTGGGGATACACACGAGATGTGCGTTGTTTGTTTAGGAGTGGAGCATGCCCAGGCAGCTCTTGAGGGAGCTGTCTGTGTGCATTGCAAGAAGTTAACTCTTAGAACACTCCGTTCTCGCTGGGCGCTCTTTGATAGATATGAAGAGGGCGCCGCGGCCAGTGTTCCCCGCGGATCGTGTCCCGCTTCTGCTGAAGCAGAGTGGCGGCTTCATTCGTGGGGTTCACAGATGGATCTGACAGAGGAGTTAGAGATGGGCCCAGCCCTTTCTCTGCCCTCACCTGCCAGACCCAGTGTCTCTCCTCTGGTGGTGGAAGCACGCGCTGCAGTTTCTTCCCCCCTGAGAGAGGCACCGGCGCTTCATCTATCTAGCTCTGAGGAGGTGGATGTGGTGAGCATCGAGGCTGGTGATGAGGACTCGCCATCCTCATCTCCAGAATATGAGGAGCTGTTAGAGGTTGTGACCAGGGCAGTTGAGAAGTTACACATTGAATGGCTGAAACAACATGGTTATGGGGCGATGCCTCGGGTCGAAGAGACGCTTGCGAGCTATCTCTCGCCCGAGTCCGCATCGTCCCTTAAATCCCCGACGCTGCCCACCAAGCCGCTAAGAACTACATCAGCGCTGGTGGGCAAAGCTCATTCGGCAGCAGGTCAGGCTGCGGCTTGCCTTCATACAATGTCTATTTTGCAAGCCTACCAGGGTTTTTTTTTTTTTTTTTTTTTTTTTTTTTTAACTCCCTCGAGTCGGAGGTATCGCCGATGATACCACCTCGGTTTTTTTCTTACCAGTGTGAAAGAGACTCAAAATACTCCGTCAAGGTTGCACATATAATTAAGAGATATACACCATTTTAATCTGTGAAATATCTTCTTTTATTTGTGTACACTCAGAGTAAAAACAAAATGTTGTGCTTTTTGTAAAATAAAGAAAACTAACATGATGCATGATCTGTCGTCTCCCTCTGAACGAAGTCCAATCTGATAGTTCTCAGAAAATGAAGTGTAACTTAGTGAATACTAATCACAAAAAAATTAGACTTATGTCTAAAGAAACGTTGAAATATCAGGTTTTAAATTGTGTAAGTCAAATCGAAAACAAAAATTCTCTGTTTATGTAATCTGTATGAAAAGAGACACATGTCAGACACCAGTGATTCAGCTCATTATCCGCTAATGCGGCCACGCCCACGGAGCGAGCACTATTCAGACGCAAATTCTGAGGCAATACATGTATACATTGTCTCAATTGTGTATTTATTGTCTTGAAAAGTGTTTATCTGTATGTTAAAGCCATGGTTAGTGATCTCTGGAAGCCTCTGTTAGTTCCTGGAATGTTACATGAAATGCCTGTTCTTCTTTAGGAGGCATTTGTGGACTAAAGGTGTACAGAGCACCCTCCGGCTGCAAGTATGAATTGAAAACGCAGTATCCAGCGCTCATAGTGATGACAATAAATATTGAATAAATATTACTCCTCTGTATAGAAAATTGACATAAACATATGAGAATCCATCAATATTTCTCCAAATGTGCATGCTTTTAAGCATATTAAGAAATTACCGTCAATATTTAAGAGTAAAACAGAGGTCAAAATGTGAAGCTTGAGTCTTAGATCTTTTTAATGATGTATAGTTTGTCAACTGCACATTAACATTTAGGCTATATATTATAACAAATATAGTAGCCTGTATGAAATGCCATAGAGGTAGGAATGTTCAGACGCTTTGCATCACAGAAATACATTATATTTTAAAGTATATTAAAATAGAAAACCATTATTTGGTTTGAGACTTGAGACTTCTTTTAAAAACATTAGTAATGCGTCCAAACTTTTGACTGGTAATGTAATTTAACATAGGCCTATACAAAATTTTCTTCACATGATGTGCAATAATACGTGCATGCATGAGCTCAGAAAAATCATGTTTTTTTGTCAAGAGTGGACATTAATCCTGTTATCAGCATGATCCCAGAGGGTTTTTTCACAGCCTACCTGACTGAAAGGGCTCATTAATATGCAGGTCATTAGAGGTCATTATGCGAATCTTTTGTCTTCTCAGGTGTGAATCACAGCATTATTCATGAAGATTCATGCCTCCACGCATACTGTGTTTCTTGACAAAAAGTGTCTTACAAAATGTAAATCAATATATTGTTTTATATGAACGAGTAGGCAGGATAATTTTTACATCATTTTGAAGCAAAAACTGTAGTCTACAACCTCCAATACCCAGAAATCTTGTAAACACAGATTTAATTTTTTTTTTTTGGCCTTATTTCAGTGACTTAAGTTTTTTGTTTTTTCAATAACCACGCATAAACGTTATTCCTTCAAAAAAACAAACATGTACATACATGTTCCTCACATAATATTGTAGCCTAGTTTTGTCATTAATATGTTTATGAACAACTGAAAAAAGCACAAATGTCAGGGCATGTCAAAACTTCTCAGGGCCCCAAAAATCCTCAGACCCCAGAGGGTTAATATATATTTTATTAAAGGAAGAAGTGACATATTACATACAGATAAAATGAACAATGTTCCTTTTGATTTTACAATTTTCCCCTTACCCTCAACCCACCCCAGAACAGTTTAAAAAACAACAACAACAACAACAACAAAAAAACACAACTACTAATAAACATAATAAATAAACAAATTGGAAAAGCATTGGAAAAACAGAATCTCAAAGTTCTGATATTACAAACATCGAGGAAATTGACATGGTTGTTAGCCCATTGTGTCTGATTTATTTATTTGTTCAAACATGCACAGGCGTTCATTTAGTTTGGGGGAAGAGTTGCACCCTTTTCAAAATATGAGATCATTGGAGTCCATACAGAATAAAAACGTTTGGTGGATCCTCTAAGAGAATATTTAATTTTCTCCAATTTCAAGAACAGCATTACATCACTAAGCCAGAGTGAAACTAAAGGTGGTTTCTTTGATTTCCAGTCAAGTAATATTCTCCTCCGAGCCAAAAGACATGCAAAAGCACAAGCATCTTGACAGTTTTTAGACATGACCACACCTTGCTCAGGTACTCCAAAAACAGCCATTTCAAAGCTAGGTCTGATATCCTTACTATATGCCTCAGACAAAATTTTAAATATAGTTGTCCAGTAATCAAGCAGTCTGGAGCAAGCCCGAAACATATGAGCCAAGTCTGCTTTAGCAGGACGACATTGTTCACACGTGTCTTCTACATTAACGTAGATCTTGGACAGTCTAACCTTACTGTAATAAAGTCTGTGGAGGACCTTGAACTGAATTAAACCTAAGCGAGTACAGGAGGTTGTTCCATGCACTCTAGATATTGCATTATTCCAAGTTTCATCTGATATATCCACTGCCAGATCCTTTGTCCAGTCTGCACGGATTTTGTCTAGATTAATAGTCAAGTCAAGTCACCTTTATTTATATAGCGCTTTTTACAATGTAGATTGTGTCAAAGCAGCTTTACATTGATAACTGGTACATTATTTGGCTGCACAGCAGCTCTTAAAGAATAGTGTCAATGCAGGTAGATCAAAGCACTGTTGAATATCAAATGTCAAGTCAAATGTCAAGTGTCCCCAACTAAGCAAGCCAAAAGGCGACAGCGGCAAGGAACCCAAACTCCATCAGGTGACATCAGGTGGCAGACAAGTGGCAAATAGGTGTTTAAATGGAGAAAAAAACCTTGGGAGAAACCAGGCTTAGTCGGGGGGCCAGTTCTCCTCTGGCCAACAGTGCTTTGTTACGATTCAGGTTGCCATCGTAAGTCCAATAGGATCGCAGCATTCAAAGTATTTATTCCAGTTCCATCCAATTGAGGATCGTATTCATCACGCCGGTATGGACGGTTGTTGAGGAACTGTGTCGTGGCTGTCGTGTCGATGAGGCCCTCACAGTGGATGATCTAGTTGACTCAATCTCTGCTGATACTTCAGGGCTGCGTTGTGGTCGTGTCAAGGCGCAGGTCCTCGGTCTCACCTGGATACGGCCCGGATCCGGTTGACTACGGTGAACCTCGGGATAACCAGAAAGACTAATGTTAGCGTAGATGCCATTCTTCTTCTGATGTAACGAGTACATCATGTGTTATAGGAAGTGTTCCCGGTTCCGGCTGACCTAATTTATGCAGCCTAATAATCCTTTAACGGATTTGAAAATATAAATTGGTAATGTGTTATGTGTATGCCAGGTTAAAGAAATGCGTTTTTAGTCTAGATTTAAACTGACAGAGTGTGTCGCTTCCCCGAACAATGCTAGGAAGATTGTTCCAGAGTTTAGGTGCCAAATAGGAGAAGGATCTACCGCCTGCGGTTGATTTTGATATTCTAGGTATTATCAGCTGGCCTGAATTCTGAGATCGCAATAGACGTGAAGGACTATAATGAATTAAGAGCTCGCTCAGGTACTGGGGAGCTAAACCATTTAGTGCTTTGTAAGTAATTAGCAAGATTTTAAAATCTATACGATGTTTAACAGGAAGCCAATGCAGTGTTGACAGAACCGGGCTAATATGATCATACTTCCTAGTTCTAGTAAGAACTCTAGCTGCTGCATTTTGTACGAGCTGTAGTTTATTTATCAGGCGAGCAGAACAACCACCCAGTAAAGCGTTACAGTAATCTAGCCTTGAGGTCATGAACGCATGAACTAACTGTTCTGCATTTTTCATTGAGAGCATATGTCGTAGTTTAGATATATTTTTAAGATGGAAGAATGCGGTTTTACAGATGCTAGTAACATGGCCTTCAAATGAAAGATTGGTATCAAAGAGCACACCCAGGTTCCTAACTGACGACGAAGACTTAACAGAGCAGCCATCAAGTGTTAGACAGTATTCTAGGTTATTACATGAAGTTTTTGGCCCAAAAATTAGAATCTCTGTTTTTTCTGAATTTAGTAGTAGGAAATTACTGGTCATCCAATTTTTTATATCAGCTATGCATTCCGTTAATTTTGTGAATTGGTAAGTTTCGTCAGGGCGCGAAGAAATATAGAGCTGAGTATCATCAGCGTAACAGTGAAAACTAACGCCATGCTTCCTAATGATATCTCCCAAGGGTAGCATGTACAGAGTGAAAAGCAACGGTCCTAGTACTGAGCCTTGCGGTACTCCATATTGAACTTGTGATCGATATGACATCTCTTCGTTTACTACTACAAACTGATAACGGTCAGATAAGTATGATTTGAACCATGACAATGCAATTCCACTAATGCCAACATAATTTTCGAGTCTATTTAAAAGAATATTGTGATCAATAGTGTCAAATGCAGCACTAAGATCCAGTAACATACATAATACTTTTTATTGACATTAAAATATTAAATCTTTAGAAATTACTCCCTTCATATGCAATGGAATATTTAAAATTGCTTCCAATCCTGTACTGGGAGGAATGGAGGGATAAGTGGGACAATGATTTTGGATTAGATGACAAACTTGAAAATATCTAAACGTGTGATCTTGGCAAATTGTATTTCGAGGAGAGAGTGGAGAATGGGGCAAAAAAATCATCAATAAAAAGATCACTAAACTTGACAAGACCTAAATGTTGCCACTGGCTGAAGACTGAGTCCAATTGAGCTGGAAGGAATAGGTGATTCTTGCATATAGGGCTGGCTATGGAGAAGTCTTTAAAACCAAAACATTGTCTGAACTGAAACCAAATCTTAAGGGTGTTTGCTATAACTGGGCATTGAGTATACAATGAAATACCAAGGGGCAATTTAGATAAAGCTAAAGCAGGAAGAGATGATGAAGTACATGATTTTGCCTCTGAAATACACCAGACATCATTGGGGTTCTTAAGCCAATAAAGTACTTTTGAGATATTTGTAGCCCAATAATAATACCTAAAGTTAGGAAGCGCTAATCCACCTTGAATTTTCTGCTTTTGGAGAAATTCCTTCCGAATTCTAGGTGTTTTTCAACCCCATATGAATGATGAAATCAATCTGTCTAAATTCTGAAAAAAGGACTTTGTTAAAAAGATTGGGATACATTGAAACAAGTACATGAACCTAGGTAAAATGTTAATTTTTACGCAATTGATTCTACCTGCAAGAGAAAGAAACAACAAATCCCATTTTTTGAGGTCTAGTTTTAACTTGTCGATTAAAAGAGCAAAGTTCTCTTTCTAAAGGTTAGGGAATCCTTGTGTGATGTTTATCCCTAAATATCTAAAATCTGATACAGACAACTGAAAAGGTATATCAGTGTTCCAATATGGAGACCCTTACCATTTATGGGAAAACAAACGCTTTTTGAAAAATTCAATTTATAGCCTGAGAATGTTCCAAATTGTTTCAGTATCTTAACTACTTGTGGAATACCTAAGATCGGATCTGAAATGTACAACAGCATATCATCGGCATATAGCGATACTCTATGTTCTATGCCCCTACTGTTGATGCCAGTAAAATGCTGTGAGTGTCTTAACGCTATAGATAAGGGCTCGATGGCTAAAGTAAAAAGTAAAGGGCTAAGAGGACAGCCTTGTCTTGTACCCCTTGATAGGGGAAAAGACTCTGAACGTACTCTATTTGTGATTACAGACGCATCAGGGGAAGAGTATAACTTAATCAATGAGAGAAGATGCGTTCCAAGGCCAAATCTTTCCAGCACAGAGAATAAATATTTCGCAAGCCTACCAGGCTGACCTGCTGGGGGAAATAGATGAGAGTGGGGAAGCGAGCTTCAAAGCTGTTCAGGAGCTTAGGAGGGCCACTGATCTTTCTCTCCGGGCCACCAAGGAGACGGCTAAGACAATCGGCTGCTCAATGGCAGCCCTGGTGGCCACGGAGAGGCATTTGTGGTTAAACCTCTCTGAGATTAAGGACAAAGATAAGAAAGTCCTGATGGATGCGCCGCTGTCTCCCCTGGGCCTCTTCAGCAACTCAGTTATGTCTGTCGTCGAGAGGTTCCAGGAAGCCAGAAAACAGTCAGTGGCCTTCCTAAAGTTCCTTCCCTGCCGCTCTCTACCTCCCGAGGCTGCTGAGCTGGAGCAGCCTCGGCCGTCCACCGAGATAGAGCGCAACAAAAACAAAGTGTCGCCACCCGTGCTCCTCCGCAGAGAGCTTGGGGACAGGGACGGGCGACACAGCAGAAGCCTTCGAGGGGTAAGACAGATCTGAGGACTGTCATTATCGCCAAGAAGGCTTCAAAGAAGTCCTGACGCCAGTGGCGCGGGACTTTTGAGGGCAGCCCCCTCCGAAGAGGGTCCTATATCACATTACATGGTATCCGTCCCTCTTCGGTGCCCTCAGGGGGCCGTTCTGCCAACCCTGCCACCTCGTGTGCTTCAGGGCGCAGCGGTCTCCACTGACCCTCCGAGGAGGGCCGGTCCACATTTGATTCGGTTGTTCCCTGCCGGTTCGCCGCTTCAGGGCGCCGGGTCAAATGCTCAAAAAACACCAGAGGCCAGTCTCGAGAGACTGGTTCCCTTAGTAGAATTTTCGGCAGAATGGAAACTTCTCTCCAATATTTCTCAATGGGTGCTGCTCACAATAGAAAAGGGTTACAGAATTCAGTTCGGGTCTCGCCTGCCCCGGTTCAGTGGAGTCCTCCCTACGGTGGTGGACCCCAAGCAGTCTCTGGTAATGGAACAGGAGGTTCTGACGCTCTTG
This sequence comes from Mylopharyngodon piceus, assembly GCA_039654765.1. Taxonomy (NCBI): domain Eukaryota; kingdom Metazoa; phylum Chordata; class Actinopteri; order Cypriniformes; family Xenocyprididae; genus Mylopharyngodon; species Mylopharyngodon piceus. The sequence continues at coordinate 5,678,073 of CM077439.1, forward strand.
CAAAAAGGAGCTATAGAAAGGGTTTCTCCTCCCAGCAAGCTGTCAAGGTTTTACAGCCGATACTTCATTGTTCCAAAGAAGGATGGAGGGTTGCGTCCTATCCTAGATTTACGCGTGTTAAATCACTCTGTTCAAAAGCTCAAGTTCAAGATGCTTACTCTCAGACAGATCATCCCACAGATCAGATCCGAGGACTGGTTTGTGACAATAGATCTGAAAGATGCTTACTTCCATGTATCCATCCATTCTCAGCACAGGAAGTTCCTCAGATTTGCTTTCAGGGGCGAAGCTTATCAGTACAGGGTTCTTCCTTTCGGCCTAGCTCTTTCACCTCACACCTTCACAAAATGCGTGGATGCAGCTCTGGCTCCTCTGAGACTCCAGGGCATCCACGTGTTGAATTACATCGACGATTGGTTGATTCTAGCTCAATCCGAGCAACTGGCAGTCCAACATCGAGATGTTGTTCTGTCCCACATGAGAAGGTTAGGGCTGAGACTCAATGCCAAGAAGAGTGTGCTTCTTCCAGCTCAAACTACCAATTATTTAGGGGTAGTCTGGTATTCCACCACGATGCAGGCACGTCTGTCTCCTGCTTGGGTGAATTCCATTCTCTCAGCAGTGAATGGGGTGAAACTAGGCCAGTCACTCACTGTAAAACAGTTTCAGAGACTGTTGGGTCTGATGGCAGCTGTGTCCAACGTGATACCTTTTGGCCTGCTGCACATGAGACCCTTACAGTGGTGGCTCAGGACCAAGGGGTTTTCCCCGAGGGGTAATCCTTTTCGCATGATCAAGTCAGGCGGAGATGCCTTCGTGCCTTAGTCATGTGGAAGAAGCCTTGGTTCCTGTCCCAAGGACCTGTGTTGGGGGCTCCTTGTCGTTGCGTAATGCTAACGACGGATGCTTCCCTCACAGGTTGGGGGGCGATCTTGAGTGGTTGCTCAGCTCAGGGTCTTTGGGAGGACCATCTACTTTCCTGGCACATAAATCGGCTGGAAATGATGGCGGAATTTCGAGCTCTCAAATACTTCCTCCCAGACCTGAGGGGCCATCACGTGTTGGTCTGCACGGACAACATGTCGGTGGTCTCCTATATCAACAACCAGGGGGGTCTGAGGTCTCGCCAGTTGTGCAAGTTAACCCTTCAGATCCTCCTGTGGGCCCAGGGGAAACTTCTCTCCCTGAGAGCAGCTTATATCCCGAGGCATCAAAATGTGGGGGCAGACATCCTGTCGAGGCAGGGGCCTAGGCCCGGGGAATGGTGACTCCACCCCGAGGTGGTGGAGCTCATTTGGAAAAATTTCGGTCATGCAGAAGTCGACCTGTTTGCTTCAAAAGAAACATCTCATTGCCCACTGTGGTTCTCTCTGTCTCATCCAGCCCCTCTGGGGTTGGATGCCATGGTGCAGACGTATGCATTTCCCCCGATCGCTGTGCTCCCAGGAGTTCTGGAGAGGGTTCGCCGGGATAGGGTCCGTCTCATACTGATAGCCCCGTTCTGGCCGACTCAAGTTTGGTTCGCAGACCTAGTGTCTCTTCTAGACGGCTCCCCCATGGAGATCCCCATCAGACAGGACCTTCTGTCTCAAGCGGGCGGCACGATAATTATCCCCTGCCCAGAGTTGTGGAAACTGTGGCCTGGCCTCTGAGGGGGCTAGGCTCATAGAATCCGGTCTCCCAACCGAGGTTGTGGAGACCATACTCCACTCCAAAGCTCCCCCCACGAGAAAGCTATACGCATATAAATGGAAGTTGTTTTCTACTTGGTGTAGACAACGTCAGCTGGACCCGTTCCACTCCTCTATCAGTCTTGTGCTGCAATTTCTCCAAGAAAAATTCTCGGATGGTTTATCTCCTTCTACCTTGAAGGTCTATATAGCGGCTATTTCCGCCTATCATACCCCCTAGTTATACGCTTTCTCAGTGGTACCCAGAGGCTGAGGCCTTCAATGCGTACAAGAACTCCGGCCTGGGACTTGGCTATTGTGTTGGAAGGGTTAGCTGAGGCTCCCTTCGAACCATCAGAGGAGGTGTCTGAGAGAATCCTCACTCTTAAAACTATCTTCCTGTTGGCAATTTCATCTCTCAAAAGAATTGGAGATCTTCAAGCACTTTCGGTTGCTCCCTCATGTTTGGAATTTGCGCCTGGCATGGTCAGGGCTTTCCTTCATCCTAGACCTGGCTATGTACCCAAGGTCCCCACCAACGTCCCAGGGCCGATTGTACTGCAGGCCTTTTGTCCTCCTCCTTTTGCTAATCAGGATCAGGAAAGACTTAATCTGCTTTGCCCAGTTAGGGCATTAGACACTTATGTCCACAGAGCTGCCCTGTGGCGAAAATCTGAACAACTGTTCGTCTGTTATGGGTCTCCTAAGAAAGGGGGCCCTGCATCTAAGCAGAGAATGAGCAAGTGGGTGGTCGAGGATATCTCACTTGCTTATGAGTCTTCCGGACAGCCTTCACCTTTGGCTGTCCTGGCTCACTCTACTAGGGGTATGGCTGCCTCAAAGGCTTTGATCTCGGGGGTCCCCCTCCATGAGATATGTGATGCGGCTGGGTGGTCCTCTCAGCATACATTTATTAGGTTTTATAACCTCGACTTGGGCTCCACTCCGGGGTCTGCTGCGCTCTCGTCTCAAGATAACAGACAGACACTTGGTTCTATGGCATAGTTGGGATAGGGTTCCCAATGCGTATCGACGCAGCGTCGATGTTCCCATGAAAGGGAACGTCTCGGGTTACGTCTGTAACCCTGGTTCCCTGAATAGGGAACGAACAGGGAACGAGACGCTGCGTCTCCTCGCCATACTCCCTGCATGCCTGTGAGCATCTTGCTTCAGCCAATCAGAAGCTGGCGGTCTTTGTTCTCGGTATGCTTTATAGCTTCCTGGTCCGTCCCGTCACGCCATTAGTTCGATTTCATAAGTGCTTCAAGACGTAATCACGTAGAGGTAACCCCAATGCGTATCGACGCAGTGTCTCGTTTCCTATTCAGGGAACCAGGGTTACAGACATAACCCGAAACGTTTTCAATGACGATCGGTTTTCTTCTGTTACGAGATTCCAAAGACAGTCAGTTTTTTTGTTATGAGATCTCAATGACGGTTGGTTTTGTTCCTTTACGAGATTTCAATGACATTCGGTTTAGTTCCTTTACAAGATCTCAGTGATGGTTGGGTTTGTTCCTTTACAAGATTTCAATGACGATCAGTTTTCTTCTGTTACCACATTCCAAAGACAGTCAGTTTTTTCGTTACGAGATCTCAATGACAGTCAGTTTTGTTCCTTTATGAGATTTCAATGATGGTTGGTTTTGTTCCTTTACGAGATTTCAGTGACGGTTGGTTTTGTTCCTTTACGAGATTTCAATGACATTTGTTTTTGTTCCTTTACCAGATCTCAATGAAGGTCGGTTTTGTTACTTTACGAGATTTCAGTGATGGTCGGTTTTGTTCGGTTACGAAATTTCAATGACATTCGGTTCTGTTCCTGTGTAAGATCTCAATGACGGTTGGTTTTGTTTCTTCACGAGATTTCTGTGACGGTCAGTTTTGTTCCTTTACAAGGTTTCAGTGACAGTCTGTTTTGTTCCTTCACAAGTTTTCAGTGACAGTCGGTTTTGTTCAGTTACAAAATTTCAATAACGATCAGTTCCCTTTTGAAAGGGAACTCAACTCTGCGTTTACCACTATGGGGAACCGTCCCACGTGACAGGTGTCCGAAATGCCAAAGAATCACATAACTCCAATCCTATTGGCCGGCGACAGCCTATGACGTCATCATGGCGCGAACCAGCCCCGTTGAGACCAGCCCCCAGGCTGGTTTGTGCTCCCCTGTACCAGGGTTTTTCTAGCGCACAGCCTCCTCAAGTGCATTAGTCAGACACTGAGTAGATCCCAGGATGAGCGGATTTTACTCCCCTCAATACGAGGGTTTATAGCACTCAGCTGAGTTCTACTCTCCGGGATGCCCATCTCTGCGCGTGGGTTTGAGTTGCTTACTGCTCTTTCGCAGTCGCTCTTACTTGCTCTCTTCTCTGAAGAATGTGTTTTGGAGATTCTGTGTAACAGACAGGGCTGGCCCAAACTAAATTTGGCCTTCGCCAAGTGTAGTACGGCTTCCCTGGTGGCGCTGAGGGTGACTTTGTTCCCCTCTAGTGACTGGCCGGGGTTCCCTTTGGTTTCCTGGCCACATTCCCTTTAAGGGACCACTTTCCACGGAATGCTGGTCCCAGATGCCCTGAGCAGCCTTGGAAGGCTTTCTGCGGAAGGCCTCCTTTAGGCTCAGCTTGGGCTGTTGGCCGTAGGGAATGCTGTCACTGACAGCCTTGCGTGACCCAAGGGGGAGTTGCTCCCGGCATTTCTCTGGAACTGCCGGACGTTTGTCTAGTCATTTGGCATGCACTCTCCTTAGCATGGCGGCGTGGGTATATCGTTCCCCATAGCGGTAAACGCAGAGTTGAGTTCCCTTTCGAAAGGGAACGTCTCAGGTTACGTATGTAACCATGGTTCCCTGAGAACAGGGAACGAGACTCTGCGTTCCTGGGCCATGCTTCGGGCTGCCTGCTGGACAGTCCCTCAAGACGAGTAGGTGTTGACTGCTTCCTCGGGCGCCCCCTTTATACTTCCGGGTTCGCGCCATGATGATGTCATAGGCTGTCGCCGGCCAATAGGATTGGAGTTATGTGATTCTTTGGCATTTCGGACACCTGTCACGTGGGACGGTTCCCCATAGCGGTAAACGCAGAGTCTCGTTCCCTGTTCTCAGGGAACCATGGTTACATACGTAACCTGAGACGTTTTCTTCTGTTACCAGATTCCAAAGACAGTCAGTTTTTTCGTTATGAGATCTCAATGACGGTTGGTTTTGTTCCTTTACGAGATTTCAATGACATTCAGTTTAGTTCCTTTACAAGATCTCAGTGATGGTTGGTTTTGTTCCTTTACAAGATTTCAATGACTGTCATTTTTCAATGACGATCAGTTTTCTTCTGTTACCACATTCCAAAGACAGTCAGTTTTTCTGTTACGAGATCTCAATGACAGTCAGTTTTGTTCCTTTATGAGATTTCAATGACGGTTGGTTTTGTTCCTTTACGAGATTCCAATGACAGTTGGTTTTGTTCCCTTACGAGCTTTCAAAGACAGTCGGTTTTGTTCGGTTTTGAATTTTCAATGACGGTCAGTTTTCTTCTGTTACGAGATTTCAAAGAAAGTAATTTCTTTTTGTTAGGAGATATCAATGACAGCTGGTTTCCTTTGTAAGATTTCAATGACGGTTGGTTTTGTTCCTTTACGAGGCTTCACTGACTGTCGGTTTTGTTCTTTTACGAGGTTTCAGTGACGGTCTGTTTTGTTCGGTTACAAAATTTCAATAACCGTCAGTTTTCAATGAGAATCAGTTTTCTTGGTCAGTTTTGTTCCTTCACAAGATTTCAGTGACTGTCAGTTTTGTTTCATTATGAGATTTCAAAGAAGGTCGGTTTTGTTCCTTCACAAGATCTCAATAATGGTTTGTTTTGTTCCTTTACAAGATTTCAATGACAGCCGGTTTTGTTTCTTTATGAGATTTCAATGACAGTTGGTTTTGTTCCTTTATGAGATTTCAATGACATTCAGTTTTGTTCCTTTACCAGACCTCAGTGAAGGTCGGTTTTATTCCTTTACGAGATTTCAGTGACGGTCGGTTTTGTTCGGTTACGAAATTTCAATGACATTCGGTTTTGTTCCTTTACAAGATCTCAATGACGGTTGGTTTTGTTCCTTTACGAGATTTCACTGACTGTCGGTTTTGTTCTTTTACGAGGTTTCAATGGCGATCGGTTTTCTTCTGTTACGAGATTCCAAAGACAGTCAGTTTTTTTCGTTACGACATCTCAATGACAGTCAGTTTTGTTTCTTTGTAAGATTTCAATGACAGTTGGTTTTGTTACTTTATGAGATTTCCATGACATTTGGTTTTGTCCTTTTACAAGACCTCAATGACGGTTGGTTTTGTTCCTTTACAAGATTTCAATGACAGTCGGTTTTGTTCCTTTGTAACATTTCAATGACAGCCGATTTTGTTTCTTTATGAGATTTCTGAGACGGTCAGTTTTGTTCCTTTACGAGGTTTCAGTGACGGTCGGTTTTGTTCGGTTAAAAAATTTCAGTGACTGTCAGTTTTCAATGACGATCAGTTTTCTTCTGTTACCAGATTCCAAAGACAGTCAGTTTTTTCGTTACAAGATCTCAATGACAGTCAGTTTTGTTCTGTTTTTGTTTTGTTTTATGAGATTTCAATGGCGGTTGGATTTGTTCCTTTACGAGATTTCATTGACATTAGGATTTGTTTCTTTACCAGATCTCAATGAAGGTTGGTTTTGTTCCTTTACAAGATTTCAATGACAGTCGGTTTTGTTCCTTTGTAAGATTTTCGTGACAGTCGGTTTTGTTTCTTTACGAGATTTATGTGACGATCAGTTTTGTTCCTTCACGAGGTTTCAGTGACGGTCGGTTTTGTTCGGTTACAAAATTTCAATGACTGTCAGTTTTCAATGACGATTGCTTTTCTTCTGTTACGAGGTTCCAAAGACAGTTTTTTCATTACGACATCTCAATGACAGTCAGTTTTGTTCCTTTGTAAGATTTCAATGACGGTTGGTTTTGTTACTTTATGAGATTTCAATGACAGTCGGTTTTGTTCTTTTACAAGATCTCAATGACGGTTGGTTTTGTTCCTTTGCAAGATCTCAATGACAGTCGGTTTTGTTTCTTTACGAGATCTCAATGATTAGTCAGTTTTGTTGTTTTATAAGATTTCAAACATGGTCAGTTTTGTTTGGTTACGAGACCTCAACGATGGTCGGTTTTGTTCAGTTACGAGATCTCAATGATCATCGGTTTTGTTCAGTTGTGAGATCTCAATGGTAGTCAGTTTTGTTCTATTAAGAAATCTCAATAATGGTCAGTTTTATTCCATTATTAAAGTTCAATGACGGTCTGTTTTGTTTCTTTACAAGATTTCAGTGACAGTCGGTTTTGTTCCCTTACGAGCTTTCAAAGACGGTTGGTTTTGCTCCTTTACGAGATTTCAATGACAGTCATTTTTTTTTGTTATCATTGAGATCTTGTAAAAAAAAAAAAAAAAAAAAAAAAAACTCATTTCAATGACGGCTGGTTTTGTTCCTTTACGAGATATCAATGACGGTCTGTTTTGTTCCTTCACAAGATTTCAGTGACAGTCAGTTTTGTTTCATTACGAGATTTCAAAGACAGTCAGTTTTTGTCCATTATAAGATCTCAGTGACAGTCAGTTTTGTTGTTTTATGAGATTTCAAACATGGTCAGTTTTGTTGTTTTATGAGATATCAGTGATGGTCTGTTTTGTTCGGTTACGAGATGTCAATGATGATCGGTTTTATTCAGTTGTGAGATCTCAATGGTGGTCAGTTTTGTTCTATTAAGAAATCTCACAATCTCACAAAATCTTTATATATTATTTATAGAATCATCTCAGCATTACCAAGCTTGTTAACAAGCAGAATCACTGAAGGAAAGAAATTCATACACTGATATGAATAGGACTGTGATGAATAGCAAATCAAAACTTAACTTCATGCTTGTAAAGAGCATCTTTTTTAATTGATGGCCAATTTGTGTACTCTAACAAAGAATGTGTTTGCATGCAACATATAAATTGCAAACATTTCATATATGTCACTTATATATGTTTTATTGTGCCCAAAATTATCCAGAGCCGAACACCAATGAACATTGATAGCAGAATTCCTGTGTTTGCCGAGCAACTGCCTTTGAGATGAATGGCAACACTAACAGACAGGTATTGTAGATCTTTTGCACTTCCCCCACAAATCAATGGACAGTGTTATTCCCTACCACACTTTTACTGGATACAAATGAATATTTCAACTTCAATTCAACTGCTTTTTCATCTCTCTAACTCCTGAGTAAGTATTTTTTAAATGATGAAAAAACTTTGATATTTTGCTCCCTCTGGTTCTTTTTTCTTCTCTTCGCTCTGATCCTCTCCAAGGCCACCTGAAGCTTCCAACTCCCAGTCTGTTCTTTGGGGTTCTTGGATTCTTTACAGTCCCCCCCCCCCACCACACCACCACCCCACCCCACCACCAATCGCTCTGAGCACACAAACTCTACAAAGACAGAACAAGGCAAACATGGCAGATCTGTAGGAAAGTGTGTTGGAATGTTCTCTGGTCCTATTGAAGTGGTTGTTTTGTTATTTCCACCAGCTGTCAACTGTCCAAAGCCGAGCATGTTAGACATGCATTTCCCCCTGTTTAGCTTCAGCACAACTTCCCATGAGACTGCAGCTCCACCGTACCAAAGCGACATCACTACATCAAAGTCAGGCAGACTTTGTACGTCCATCAAATGCTTGTGTTTTTCCACCTGTGATTTGGAACAACGAAACTCATGAAAACAATGTCCCTGTAGAAAACATTAAACTTCCTTAAACTGTTACGCACAGGTGTCCAGAGTTTGCGTTACTGGTAAGTGGGAATTTCACTGGTGTATTCTATAACAAGAAACTTCTTAAACATACAGTTGGCTTAGAAACTCAGAATGTGGAGGGGGCTGAAGATATTTACATCCTACTGAATGGTATACCATTTTGTTTGGCAGATTGAAATCATGTTAAATCATGCACAACATGTAAGATTTTTGGATTCAAATATCCAAAAACCACTAGAACAATATTATATATTTTGTTGTGTACTTACATTATCCCAAAAGTTTCCAAGAATGTTTAAATCCAGAGAATCTAGCTTACTGCAGTGTGCAACAAGTGTCTCATAGTAGCTGCCGAGTGAACGCACAGAGTAGCATTATCATTATCTCTCATTAGCAATCGCTCCAGCGGCCTCGTTCAGCTTCAATGGCTTTTAGCCACACCCTGCTCCATTCTACAGTAATGTTAATAAATCTTTAATACATTAGTTCATCCATTAATATGATTTCTGCCTGAGTGTTGTCTGATTCTTTTCCACCAGCTGTAGACGTGAAGACAACACCACCCATAATTTCGCGAAAACAAGGCGTCATCAAGCTACGCCTTTGTTTTGCATAAGCGACCTCTAGCGGCGAAAAACTACATATTGTGCCTTTAAGAAGTAGGTGAAAATATCTGTCAAAGGAAACTTTGACAATGTGCTAAGTTTCCCCTTGACTTAATTAAACTGCAGTGTACTGTGACGTTTGCTGAGAGGTGAGAAAGAGTAAAAGAAAATGATTTGAATGGAACATTTTGGAAATATTTATCCAGCATAAAGTAAAGAGATAAAAAAAAATAATAATAATATTGAATAGGCTCCCCCCCTCCCATTACTACATAACGTATTTGATTTTAATTATGTGAAATTGTAATTCTCCAAGCAACAGTGATGTGGTACCTTTTTCTGTGGTGACTTTCAAAAATATCTTGCCATTTCTATGCGAATAGAAGTGGTACACCTCATTATGTATACAATAATCTCACTAATTAAAATGTGCCTAATTATTACAATGTTAAATTATTTCCTTGCAAGCATAATTAACATAGGCATATCAGACTATTATGCATATCAGTAATTACCTTAATATATAAGTTAATTAAATATCATTCATTTTGTCAGTTATTGTTGGTACTGTCTTCAAAGGATAGATACAGTTGACACAGTTTTACTCCTTCTATAACTACATGTTTTACATTGCAATATACATGAATACTTAATTGTTTGTCAAGCTAAACTTGGTAACCTGGCATACACATAACACATTACCAATTTATATTTTCAAATCCGTTAAAGGATTATTAGGCTGCATAAATTAGGTCAGCCGGAACCGGGAACACTTCCTATAACACATGATGTACTCGTTACATCAGAAGAAGAATGGCATCTACGCTAACATTAGTCTTTCTGGTTATCCCGAGGTTCACCGTAGTCAACCGGATCCGGGCCGTATCCAGGTGAGACCGAGGACCTGCGCCTTGACACGACCACAACGCAGCCCTGAAGTATCAGCAGAGATTGAGTCAACTAGATCATCCACTGTGAGGGCCTCATCGACACGACAGCCACGACACAGTTCCTCAACAACCGTCCATACCGGCGTGATGAATACGATCCTCAATTGGATGGAACTGGAATAAATACTTTGAATGCTGCGATCCTATTGGACTTACGATGGCAACCTGAATCGTAACAAAGCACTGTTGGCCAGAGGAGAACTGGCCCCCCGACTAAGCCTGGTTTCTCCCAAGGTTTTTTTTCTCCATTTAAACACCTATTTGCCACTTGTCTGCCACCTGATGTCACCTGATGGAGTTTGGGTTCCTTGCCGCTGTCGCCTTTTGGCTTGCTTAGTTGGGGACACTTGACATTTGACTTGACATTTGATATTCAACAGTGCTTTGATCTACCTGCATTGACACTATTCTTTAAGAGCTGCTGTGCAGCCAAATAATGTACCAGTTATCAATGTAAAGCTGCTTTGACACAATCTACATTGTAAAAAGCGCTATATAAATAAAGGTGACTTGACTTGACTATTAACTTAGCCTTTTGCCTAAATAGGTGAAAAGGAGAATTGCATCTTGAAGGAAATAGGAACCTATCAACCTCTTTTTTCTCTTCTCAAAATTAGTGTTACTCTGTGATGTGTTTCGTGTTAATTGGTATTGAGGGTGAGATTTGGCTTCTGCTGACAGAGCGGTGGGCCCACATGCTAATTGTGTTATCTTAACAGGAGGGCAGCGAGATGTGCAGTTTGTTAATATTTGCATCGGCAGCATAACTCTCTCAGGAGGACCAGGGCAGCACTGAAGGGCCTGACCGAAACATGCGGGAGGGGGTTGGAGGTCGAGGAGATTTTGGACATCTTGTCCCACCCCTGGTGAGAGGGTTGTGGATGAGTAGATGTCTGACAGGGGTTTAGGGATGTGAGCCAAAGTAACAGAGTAAAGCTAGACAGCGAGAAAAAGAACAGAGAGAGATCAGCACGCATTTAAATGCACAAACACGCTCTTGCTCTCTGGCCATGAAAAGGCTCAGGAGTCCTTAACAATTATCTAAAGATTATATGGTTTTAATTGAGGACAGAGTAATTACAGTAACATGTTGGCCAAAAGTAAAATATTCATATTTTGTATCTTAAGGTGGGCGCCCAACTAGCAGATATTCAGTTATAGGCTTCATTTACAAAGTTGCTGGAGAATCAGTGGGAGCCAAAAATAATTTTATTTCAAAAACAAAAGTGAAACATGCTATTGTTGTTACAGTATATTTCCGATTCAAGCAGAACCTTTTTTTTTCTTTTAGCTTTCTTTCATGTAAGGGATGTAATAAAAAAAAAAGCAAAACAGTAATTGCATGAATTACACAAGATATATTGGCTATATTCACTGAAAAAGTGGAAAAACAGATCGTCTGGTTTACTCAATCATTATTTGTGATCTACACAAATTTTACACACCTCTTTTTTATTGCTTTCGAATAATGTAATTCTTTAAAATGAGAAATGTACTAGATTAAATTATGCAGGGTGGATGTGAACCAATCAAATATTAAAAAAAAAAAAAAAAAAAAAAACTGATGTTGACATTAATGAAATTGCTTCACAGCATCCTTTCCATGGGACTTTTTCAGGGAAAGTAAAACTGTTGAAATTGTTGAGACTTGATAGTGTTTAATGTTTGATTAGGCTGGGATTTAGAACTGTTTCATTTACACAGGGTTTAAAATTGTGGTGAAGAGTGGGCTTTTCTTCGGCTTTGGATGCGTAAGTGAATGTCTTCGCCGCTTAACTCAAGCTTGTTAATATGTGCTATTGTTTGCTAGCATATTCTACTGGCTATTTTGTCCTATTTTGTCCACTACTGTACACTGTAAAGATAATGGATTCACTGCACACCCCTACTGCACAACATATACTTTCTATGGCAAGTCTAAGAAGACAAAAACAGTGGCACACATTCACAGTTACTCCACAAATTGCATCTTAATTCAGTTTATTACAACTCTGTTTGTGTTGTACTCCTTTTTTATTTCGGCAGACTTCACATTGATTTGCTGACAAAATGAGGCTTTGCAATATGTGACAAGGACTCATAGAGAAATGTCAGATGCAGTCGTTTAATCTGTCACCTCTCTTTCATTCTTAATCGCCGAGTGTGACAGACCACTGACATACAGGGGCCAGATTTCAGCTAAAACAATGGGTAAAAGTGACACCCCGTAGTAAAACTGGGTTGTTTCGAGTTGGCTTGTGGAACATCGCAACCAGTGGCCACTTACAAGCACACCATTTGCTGTCTGAAATGGTGCTTGATGATCACATATAACTGTCAGCAAACTGTCATAAGCTGACAGTCAACATAATTTTTTCCAGTTTAATATTCGGTCCAGTTACAGTCTGATGCATGGCATCTTTTCAGAGTAACTTTGTCAGTCAAGGTTTAGAGATAGACTTGCTATTTCTAAATCAAAAAGAAAAAGCACTAGGCTGAAACTTTTTTTAATACACTCTAGTTTTTTATTTTATTTTTTCCCCTTTTTGACATGCAAAAGGAAAATTAAAGATATATTTTTGATAGACCTTTTTTGGTCTGAATATTTTTTTTTTTTTTTTTTTTCAGTGTGTGGACTTCTGCTACATGGTTTGTTTGCAATAAATCAGAAAGAAAACCAACAAGTATCTGTGGTCCTGAGATATGTCTTTTCTGGCATAACTCCTACTTAAAATGAGTTTTACTTCAATAGACAAGCATGATGGTAGCCTAATGCTTAGGAGCGCTAAACTAAAATATTGCAGGTTCAAATCTAAGCTCTTGTGTAGTCAGATGGTCCTGAAGGATGTTTTGGTAATTTGCGCACTGTGGATAAAAAAAATAAATAAAAATAAAATAAAATAAAATGTGTTTATGGTGTATTCCATGTTTAAAGCTAGGATAGGCTTTTGTTTTTTTGTTATTTTGGTTGAAAGTCTCTTCACATCCTGATAGCAATCAATAATTAAAGTAGGCCAAATATTAAAGCGAATATATCTTCTGTGAAAGTCTCAGATCCAAAAAAAACATGTTCGTACAATCATAGGATGCCCTACCTGCCTGTCAACCGATGCATTTGCATACCTCATGCAGACATCACACGTCATCAACGTGTTCAGAGTTGTAGACACATTGCTAGTCACCGAGCGAGAAAAATAGAAAAACAGCAGACGCATTTTACAGTTCCTTCTGAACCAAAACAACAAGCTTACAAAACCGCTTTAAGTTCTAACAATAACTGTAGATAAGTTGCTTCCGTTATTATTGTAATGTTATGTGCTTTGTGCTGTAATGTTGTCTCATATATGTACAGTCGAGTCTGTTTTAATTACAGTTTGTTAATTTTTAGTTACAATTTGGTTTAGTTACAATTTAGTCAGAAGTCTTCTTGCTTAAAGACTTAAAGGTGCGGTAAGTAGATTTTGAACAACGCTGTTGGACATTGTTGATATTTCAAATCAACCCAAAAAACCCACCCCTCTCTTCATTGCTCTGCCTCCAAAACTCACACTCCAATTGCAACAACCCTGCTCTGAGTCGGTCTCGAACCCTGGCCCAATCGCTGCTGGCATGCGAGGTGAATGCACTAACAATGACGCTAAACACCGCATTCTCTAGCGGTCGTCAGTGCGCAGTGGTTTACCATGCACAGCTTTCACTATCTGGCCACTGTTACACACGCAATGCGAGTGGATGTCTGTTTATCACAGCTGACACGCAACAAAATGCTTCACGAAAAATAAAGCGCAGTTGATGAACGAACGACAAGGAAGCACAAAAAAATGAACGCACAGTACACAAGAGTAAATACAAAGCATTCATTGTTAGTCGCAAACAGCACAGCAGCTCCAGACAATCATAACCGTGTTACTCACATGAGAAGCGGGATCAAAGCAGCCTCCACGTCTGTTTTCAGGCCTTCCCTCTTAGCTCTCTCCAGCACTGGAAAGCTTTTCTAATATAACAGGGTCCTAAAGCGCTTGCCCAGTCATAAACATTCATTCCAGTGATATTCTTTTGAGCTCTTTTGTATTGTGTCCCATCTCTCGTTCTGCATTTTTTTTTTCTTATTTTCAAATCTCCCTCTTGCTCGATCTCTGTCCTCTAACTGTCATATGCCCCCTAATGCTGATTGGTTACGCGTTTGTTGTTGGTGTCGGTCCAACTAACTTCCAAACAGTGTCCACCTTTAAACACTAAAAATCAATTAATCAATTAAATTTCTTTTAATTGGTTATTTTTTATAATAAACAAAAATGTAAAGGCAAATAAAACATCAATAAAGCATAAAATTCAATAATCACACTGGGCTTCTAGGCGTCGGGGGTACTGACGTATCAACTCAGTATCCAAAGAGGCAATTAACTCATCAGTCTTTGATAGTCCTGCTGTTTACCATAGACATTAGGTCATCTCCTTGATTGACATAAATTGTAACTTTTCCAAGACTTCCAAGATCCTTCTTAAGGCCTCACAGGTGCAAGCTGTATGCCTCTTTTTGTCCTTGAACTCCAGTAAAATCAACCAAGATGGCTGATGTCCTTTTAAGGTTCTAGGTGTAGAACCACAGTCCTTTGTGTCCTTGAAGTTCGTTTGAGTTTAATGTGAGACCAAATATTCATAGTGTTCAAATCTGGACTCTGACCAGGCTAAAACATGAGTCTGATTGAGTCTTGGTTGTCTTTGCAGTTTGGGCAGGAGCACTGTCTTGTTTAAAAAAATGACATCTGATCATTCCTTTTTAGATAACAACTTTTCATTTGTGGGAAGCAAGCCATTCTGCAATATTCTCCTGTACACCAAAGTATTAATTGACTTTTCACAGTGAAGTAGCTCACCAATACCAGCAGCTAAAAAGGCTCTCCACACAATGACACCTCTTCCTTCATGCTTCATCCTGTCTTTGAATTTTTTTTTTTTTTTTTTTTTTTTTTTGAGACAGCAGTGGCTTTTTAGTGCATTTGCTTAAATTTTGCTGACCAATAATTTGTGGTTTAAAAGCTTAGTGTTTAGCTATTTTGAGCTTGCATTTTTTATTTTATTTTTATTTATTTATTTTGGCCAGGAGTGTGTGTGTGTGTGTGTGTGTGTGTGTGTAAGAGTAGCTCAAGATCCTCTCTGCTCTCCTATGGAAAGATGGTCATCCATGCATCAGAAAAACAAATCAACACAAATTAGTCTTGTATTGATTTGTTTTAACTGAATGGTTTATGACATGACTTGTGACCTCAACAGAAAATTAGCTAGATCATTCTAGAAAGGCAAGGGTTCCCAAGTACTGTACCCCCTGAGATTTTAAGTTAATATTTCAATAATTTAACAGCATATCGACATGTTCATGGTTCTCTGGTGTCAGACAATGGTCACATGATATGTAGATAAGCAAATAAAGCAAATAAATAAAATTTTATTGTTTTTATTTTTTTAATTATTTATTTTAATTTTTTTGTATTGAAGTAATTATCAACTTTCTCCCATGAACCCCAGTTTTGGAAATCATGAATTAAGATATTGAGCCTAATTAAACAAAAATACACCTTTGATGCATATTATACAAAAAAGACCAAAAAAAAAAAAAAAGATTTTCTTAGTTAATGGCAACAGTGACAGTTAATATAATTAATATAATAAAAATATATAACATTTTATATTATAGTGTCTGTAATACACAATAATATAATATAACAGCGATAAGCAGCAACAATATGTACCTATTTACACGCTGTTCCCTGATATAATTACATATCGGCACTGATTATATCATACACTATTTATATCATACTAATGTAAAGTGTGAACAGAATTTTGAGCAACAATGATCATAATAATATGTATAAATCATGGGCCTTCCGTTCATTTTTACCAAGTGTCAATGCGAGAACACATACAGGTTGTGCTGGTGTAGTGTGATTATGCCATTGCAGGGTTATTACATGACCTTTTTCTGTGAATGCAATAATTATGAACAAATTCCACTTTTCCACTTTTTCGCTTTCTGTCACTGCTTAATGGGTTTTCAATTGCCTTTAAAAAGCTGTTTTGCTGGGGTTTTTTCACCCCATGTCCCTTTTTCTCTCTCTTCCTTTTTACCCGAACAGTCATTTTAGCCTCTTTCCCATTCTTTGGCACTTTTACTTTCCTCAGCTGGAATCATTACATTTGTACGTTTTTAGCAAATGAAGGTTTTTGTGGAAACAGAAGGTTCTTCAATCTTGGATATTTTCCAAATTATGAATTGTAGAGGTTTCTTATTACTGTACTTCATGACCATTGGTTTATTTTGGGTGCTGTGCTATTGTGGTTATCTGTATTTCTAGTAAATGCTTTGAAAAACCAACCTGAACAAACTCAGCTGGAGTCAAGATAGATAGACATATATGTAGTTTATTGATCTCTGAGGGTGAATCCGCATGTACAGTCCAGCACTCCACCAGCTGAGCTTTCAAACACATCAGTTTAGACAAGCTCCTCTTCACAGTTTTTCCAGTACATCAAAGCATTTACAAGGCTAGCTATGACATCTGCCATTTAAACTATAGGTACAATAAATCTATAATGTGTTTAATTATTGTTATTCGTAATAACCTAATATTGCTATGATGTTTACTGGAGACATTTCTTCAGCACTAGACATTTTTAAACTCAATGATGTGTATAAAATTGTGGCATGATATGATAGAATAATATGGCCCTATCTATCTCATGTCCCTTGTTATATTCATGCTATTTTTAACTGTGCAATACTGGGCATAATCGTTGTGGAGTCCACTGATGTCATTATTTCTGCTTGCTTACTCCCTGTTGACAGTGCTCTCCAACACCTCGGACAGACTGACAAACTCAATCACAAAATGGATTGCTGTGGACTGGAGGCCACTGTTGGCTTATGTTGGATGGTATGCAAATTAAACAAACACTACATTTATTATGTTTTGTCCTGTAGTTAATACCTCTGATCTTTAATTTGAGAACTTCTGTGTAATTGTTTGAAAAAGATAGTATTTAAAAAAAACAAATGGAGACAGAAAAGGCAGAGTTTGCATGACACATATTTTTAAACAAATAAAAAATGACCACTTAAACTATTATTACGTGGCTCTCTGGAATACTTCATTTTCATTGGTCACTGAAAAAATAAAATAAAATCAGTTACATAACCTATTATTTAAAATACCTATAGTATTTTAAATAACTTACCCAAACAGCAAACAATTCCAGCAGTAAAGCTTTAGCTTCTTTGTTGATGCTGTCATCCAGCAGTGTCGCTTAAAGAGTTAGTTCACCCAAAAATTAAAATTCTGTCATTAATTACTCACCCTCATGTTGTTCCTCACCCGTAAGACCTTCGTTCATCTTCGGAACACAAATTAAGATATTTTTGATGAAATCCAAGAGCTCTCTGACTCGTCCATAGACAGCAATTTAACTACTACTTTCAAGGCCCAGAAAGGTATTAAAGACATCATTAAAATAGTCCATGTAACTACAGTGGTTCAACCTTAATTCTATTTTTTTGTTTCATTCAAAGGGCTATTAAAGAGTTAGTTCACCCAAAAATGAAATTTCTGTCAGTAAGTACTCACCCTTATGTCGTCCCAAACCCGTAAGACACATAGGCAGCAATGTCATCGCACCTTTTGACGTCCAGAAAGGTAGTAAAGACATGAGTCAACGTGACTACAGTGGTTCAACCTTGATGTTATGAAGTGACAAGAATACTTTTTGTGCTCAAAAACAAAAATACAGCTTTATTTAACAACTGCTGTCATACGCAGTTGACGTAGTGAACGCAGTTCAGCACTTCCATGTTATACGCCATGAAATAATTCATTTCAATTGTTCATTACAACCATATCAAAATGCCAAAGAATTTAAAAACATAAAATAGTAAATATGACATATACTGTACAAAAATACACCTTTCATATGAAACACTTAATCAATTTGCTTACAAAGTAGCGAAATGTAAAAAAACAAATCAAACAAAAGCCCAAATCTCATTTTCAAAAATGTAGCACTTCAATTTCTAGTCTTTGTAATGAACACTTTGTATATTTTAAGTTGAATGAAAAAATTCAGAACCTGAAAGTTGTCAACTTTCAAAAATACTTGGAAACAACTAAATCATTTTAGAGTGTGATAGGCCGTTTTGTACATTGTAATAGTCTTTCTTCTTTTTTAAATATTTCAAATATGATTTGGTGAATATCTGAGTAAAAAGTTGGTCGATACTGTATGCTTCTTGTCTGCGTCCTGTCAGGGTTTACGGCTGGCTGACTGTACATTATCCTTTACATATCAGTGCCAGCCTATTCTACAGTACCAAAGATTTTCATTCTAATAAGCCTGGATTGACCATAAACCAATATGTCTCTGACCCACACACCTTTTTGGCTCATGGACAAAAAAAAAAAAGGAGCACAAGGAGACAGAGAGAAAAAGGCAAAACAATGCACTTTGATCACAGCTGCATTGCATTTCTCTGCCTTTTATCTGTCCAGGGGAATTGATTTTATGGCATCCATAACCTTCAATGGCGTTGAACTTTGAAAAGAACCTTGGAGTGATACTGAGGCTGCTGTCAGGAGAAATCCGAAAGGCTTTACTCTGACATTTTTATTCTTTTCTCTCCTCTCCCTCTTTTCCTCAATCATTCTTTTTTTTTTTTTTTTTTTTTCCTGCCCATGGGGGCAAAATGCTAATTCTCTCTGAGGAGTATTTGGAATTCTGCTTGCCTCAGTGACTTTGCTTTGCTACCGGAGTTGGATATTGTCCATATATTCAAATGGTGTCCATTGTGAATTTGATTTACATGGCAGGAGTGACTTTATGCTTGTTTGTGTATGTGTGTGCATACCTTAATGCATAAGGACCATGTGTGCATAATGTAGTGATACAGGTGTCATTCCTGACAGCATGTTTCATGTTCCCTTTCCATTGCAAATGGGCACTTGCCAAGTGAGCTGTGAAGGGCAGTGTGAAGCCTTTGGCAAATTGCTTGAGGACAGACAGGCACCGCCTTCTTACTACCACAGTAACAGGAGAAGCATTGGATGAACCAGTGAGTATGACTGTGTGTGTGTGTGTGTGTGTGTGTGTGTGTCTGTGTATGTGTTGGAGTGAATCACGTCTGCCTGTGGTGATGCTCCACTTGCCTTCCACTTTCCAATTATGCAGGGAAAAGATGAGAGTGTATGAGTGCATGAAAGTCTGACCCTGATAACTTGGCCATACAAAAGGCCATGTGGCACGATTAGCAGATGCAGGCCTGGGTGCATGAATTTTATTCCCATAACAAACAATAGACAGTGTTCAGTGCCCTTAAAAATTGCAGGTTGTTGCACACATTTACATAATAATATTGGTCCCACTTTATATTAAGTGGCCTTAACTACTATGTACTTACATTTAAATTAATCATTTGATACAATGCACTTATTGTGTACATACATGTTTTTACATTGTACTTATATTTTAAAAACACCTGCATGTAATTACATCTGTAATTAATTTCTGTAATTACATTTATAATTACACTGTTGACCCATCCCTTACACCTTACCCCTATAAACCTACCCATACCACCAACGCTTTCCCTAACCTTGCCCATATCCCACCTAAATAGCAGCAAAAGTGTTTTGCAATTTGATATGAACCCAATAAGTACATTGTATTTATTTTTTGATGTAAGTACATAGTAGTTAAGGCCACCTAATATAAAGTGAGACCGAAATATTAAGTAAAATCTACATAACTTTGCAACATAATATTGACTCAGTGAGCAAATATAACTTTTCAGTGAAATTTTTACTTACAAATATATATTTAAAGACTCTTTGTAAATATAGGACACATTCTGGAGTAATATTTATGTACTTTATTTACATTATAATTATGTAGAACTTTAATTTCCACAAGCCTGAACTGAGTAGAAATAGCTTCTGCTCAATATTTACATTAAAGTTATTCATTTACAGACTTACAAATGAGGAATACAAAAAGCAATAAATATTTTCTGCTGTAAATATTGATCAGTGATATTTAATTTCTTCATAATAGCATTATCACTCTTTGGAGTGAAATGCTATTTTTGTTACAGTACATTCTGTATGGTCCACAAAATCAATTGTATGTATTGCTGTGGCCTGTAGGTCATATTTTTGTTCAATGAAATATAAGTAAAACAAACATTGAATCCTAAAACCACTTATAGAGATATTGTATTTCACAGGATATTGTGGCCACAAATTAAGAATTTGTTCCCACAGTTTATTCATTTGTTTCCTCATTTTAGGTAGATCATGGTCACGTTGTACTGATTTTAGTAAAATATTGGCCACGTTTTAGCGGAATTAGTGTAACATGGGCACGATTTACCTAAAACATGACAATGAATTAATAAAACGTGGCCATGATTAAGTCATTAATATTAAGAATAATTATTTTTCACAATATCTTTTTTTTTCTCCATGTCATGTTTCGATTTAGTTTTTTTCACTGTCTTACATTACATTATTACTGTAATGTAATATTACAAAAAACAAAACAAAAAAACAAACAAAAAAACATTTTTCATCAGGAATACAGCACTCTGGGTGGACATTTACAATGACTAAGATACCTTCCATACCTGTCACTGACAACAAAGTACATGCGATTTCCACTTCTTTGCTATTCTTTGCATTTTTTTAAGCAAAAGGCAGGAATATCTCCATAAGTTTTACAGAGTAACTGATTTTAGGATTAAGATGGTAAAACTGCACAGTAGACATAGTTCTGTGTCCAGGGGGACTGTAGCTCTGTGTATAGCAGGGAGTGCATCACGTACAGCCAGCTCGAGGCTGCTTTAGGGCATAGCCGTGCCATGTAAAAATGTGCCCTCAATCACATTGCATCTAAAGAGAAACTCAGAGATCCCGGAGTTATATTTATAAAGTTTGACTGGGGTAATGAAGAGCTGGTGGAGAAAATGATTATTATTACTATTTTTTTTATATATAGTGAACCCAGAGTTCATTATAGATGCTACTCCATTCCTGCACAGGTCCCCCAGAACTGCTCCTTCAGTTCAACACCCAGATTTCTCTCCCACTTTACCAGAGACTCATCAGATTGACACATATAGTTTGTGGAGAGTGTGAACACAGACCCGAACGTTTGGGTTTTCAGCATGAAATGTTTTCTCAATAATAGAAATTGTTAATACAGTCTTGTCCAGTTATTGTCAGGTCTAGAAGAGATTAAACATTTTAAGGTCAAAAACTCACATACACTACTCACATACACTACTAAGTTTGGTGGGTTTTTTTTTTTTTTGTGGTTATTTTTGTTTTTATATTTTAATATTATTTTAATATATTAATATATAGGACAGTAATATCAAAAGTGACAATAATGACTTTTATAATGTTATAATGTTATAATGTTACAAAAAACTTTTAAATAACTGCTGTTGTTTACTTTCCATTCATTAAACAATCCTGAAAAAATACTGTAATGGTTTCCACAATAATATTAAGCACAACTGTTTTCAACATTGATAATTATGTTTCAAGAAATGTTTCTTGAGCACCAAATAAGCATATTAGAATGATTTCTGAAGGAGCATGTGACACTGAGGCTGGAGTAATGATGCTGAAAATTGTCACAGAAGTAAATTACTTTGAAATAGAAAAAGTTATTTTAAATTGTAAACATATTTCACAATATTACTTTTTATTATGATTATTTTTGATCAAATAAGCCTTAGTAAGCATATGAAACTTCTTTCGAAAAAAAAAAAAAAATATTACAGACCTCAAGCTTTTGAATGGTAGTGTACTTTAGTTAAACTGTTTAATATACTGTAGTTTTTACTGTTCTTTTACAGGTTTTACTGTTCTTTTACTGTCCATTTGAGTTTTGTCAGATTTCTGAAACTTTTCAAGAAGCACCCCAATTCAGTTTGTACCGTGTTGAATTTTGGATTGATTTTTATTAATCCTCCCATCATTATTCTCTCTATTCACACTTGTTTTGGGGTGCTGAAACAGTTTATTACAGATGTAACATGCTTGTGAAAGTCATATAGCATTTCCTTTCTGTCTCTCTTCTCAGACTATCATCTGTTGGTTCTTCTGTCAGTTCATTCAGAGCTGAATATGAATAATCAAAGCAGGAATCCAATCTGGTAAGTAAAGGCTGCTTAACCTACTTAAAAGCTTGTAAAACTCGACCTACATGGATGAGATAGTAATACTGTAATATATTATATGGTTCGTATTTGAATTTTGGCCTTTGTGTAGGCTTCAAGCCTCTTATTATTGGGCTTCAAAATCATTCTGGGGCTTTGCAGAACTCTTTGAACTCACCTTTGCACAAGGCAACACATAAATCCTGCATTTCCCTTAATAATGAAGAAAGTTTCTCAGCTCAAATGGCTCCCATTCTCTTTTAAGAGGGAGTGAGAGAGCGTAAATCGAGGAAGGTCAGTGACAAGTCCAGGGCCGGATTTATGCATAGGCATTATTAGGCATGTGCCTATGCTCATGCCTATTGCAGTTACAATGAGGAGAAATAATATATATATATTTTTAATTATTATTTCACTATAATGCTAAAACTCTGTAAGACAATTACTTTATAAATTTATAAAAATTAAAATATCACTGTCGGTGAGAAAACTCATCTCCATATTTCAACATTTTATTTTTTCTTCATAAATCATTAAATACTACTGGTCACTTATTATGTCTGTCTGTGGGTTTTATATATATATATATATATATATATATATATAAGGCTAATGTTTCATGTATTTGGGGAGCAGAGTGTCAAAAATTTATTTTGCCCATGTCATAACATGACCAGTCCAAATAGAGATGACATTCTGCTGTTAAAAGAGAAATAAACGAAAGAACAGAGAGCGAAAACAAGTAAAAAGGTAGAGTGTCTGAGAAAAATAGTGTCTAGTTTGCATGTGTTCAGCAGTGATAAGAAAAGACCTATCTATGTTTTGCTTAATGAGCCAGTCTACAGAGTGCACAAAGATTCTCTGCACCGCTGCTGCAGGAGATCTGAGTCACTTTGGAGAAGCTTTGCTTCATCATATCTAATTGGTGTCTTGTAAACTTTGGTCCCAACAGACCGGGACTCTGTGGTTGCCCTTCAGTCCCTTCTTGTTTCTCTGCTTTCCTGCTGGCTCTCCCTGTGTATCTGCAGCTTGTTTTCTAATACATCCACAAAAAATATTTGCATCTTCTTTGTATGCTCCTTTTCCCACCATGTCTCTTTCTCAATGATTCCGATTATCATTAATATCATTAAATATAATCTCTCTCTAATTAGCACATACACTGATTAAGCAAAGCCTGTAGAGATTCGTGCACAATTTGTGCTGATAATGATTAATTGTTTTATTATTTGAATTTTTGCAGATAATAAATAGTAAATATTCTGGAAAATCTATATTTATATAGATTGTTACTGCATTTTGTAAACACAATATTTTCTTTACATTCTTTTAACAATGTTCACTTTAATACAACATTTAGCAACATTAGATTCAGATCACTTTGCCTTATTGACAAGCAAAGCTGCTCTCCTCAGTTGGTCCCTTTGGTCTGTGCTTCAGAACATCAAAGATCTCATTAGGAAGGTTAGCTGCTCTGCTCCTTAACTTCAAGATTGTATCAACATGCCTTTAACAACACACTCTCATAAATAAACGGCAACTCTAGCAACATTTATCCTGCAACTACAAAACGTCACTTTTGTTTTGCATTTCAAATGTCACTCTGGATTCCATGACTTTACCTAAGGATAAACTTTAAAAAGTACAAATAAATGAAAATTCTGTCATCATTTATTTTTTTATTTTTGGTTTTCTGTAAGACGGAAAAGGATTTTTTTTTAAATGCATGGGCTGCAGCTCCAAAAGTACACTTTGACTGTTCTCTTTGTGCACGATATTACCAGTTTTCAGAAGATAACTTTGTGTGAAGAACAGACCCAAATTTAGCACTAAAGTCTGACATTTGTTACAAAATATCTATACTGTATATTGGATATCTAATAGTATAAATTATAATATTTATGTTAATGTATTGATATTATATTAAAATACATAATAATATGCAAATGTTGCTCAGGCTTTGATGGAATCCTTGATGGAGTTAAAGTGACAATGTCACGAGAGTCAAGTTTTGGTGGTGCAGGATAAGACATATGACTAGCAGGAAGGCAAATACTCACTCTTACTGTGTCTGTATCATGCACACTATCGTTCAAAATTTAGAGTTAGTCTGTAAGATTATTTGTAATGTTTTTGAAAGAAAACATTATGCTCACCAAGGATACAATAATTTAATTACAAATACAGTAATATGTGAAATATTTTTACAATTTAAAATAACTGTTTTCTGTTTTAATATAAAAGTGATGGCAAAGCTAGATTTTCAGCATCATTACGCCAGTCTTCAGTGTCACATGGTCTTCAGAGATCATTCTAATATGCTGATTCGGTGTGCAAGAAACATTTATTATTATTTTTTAAATGTTTAAAATTGTTGTTCTGCTTTTTTACTTTTTATTTTCAAGGTTGTTTGATGAATACAAATTTCAAAAGAACAACATTTATTTGAAATGGAATATTTTTTTATTTTTATATCCACTGACGTTAAGGTGTTCAAAGCGTTTCTAAGGATACTGATTGTTAGAAGGCTGTCTGACTCGCGAACGGGAACATGGTTTGTGTAACAGTAGCAACACATTATTAGCTGTTTGATAATGTAGTCAAGCAAAACGCTAATCATATTAATTACCGTTACGTGTCTGGCGTTGTAAAAAGCGATACCATTGTGAGTGGATCTCTTTAGCTCGTGCGAGTGAGTGGAGGCAGGCCTAATTAAAGGGATAGTTCACCCAAAAATGAAAATTTGATGTTTATCTGCTTACCCCTAGGGCATCCAAGATGTAGGTGACTTTGTTTCTTCAGTAGAACACAAATGATGATTTTTAACTCCAACCGTTGCGGTCTGTCAGTCGTATAATGCATGTCAATGGGAACTCCATCTATAAGAGTCAAAAAAACATGCACAGACAAATCCAAATGAAACCCTGCGGCTCGTGACGACACATTGATGTCCTAAGACACGAAACGATCGGTTTGTGCGAGAAACCGATCAGTATTTATATCATTTTTTACCTCTAATACACCACTATGTCTAACTGCCTTGAGCATCCGGTGTGTGAGGTCTGAATGCACTCTGATGCCGGAAGTGATCGCTTGCACTAATTGACATATACACGCGAGAGATCACTTCCGGCATCAGAGCGCGTTTTCAGACCTCACCAACCGGATGCTCAAGGCAGTTGGACATAGTGGTGTATTAGAGGTAAAAAATGATATAAATACTGTTCCCATTGACATGCATTATGCGACTGACAGACCGCATCGGTTGGAGTTAAAAATCATCATTTGTGTTCTACTGAAGAAACAAAGTCACCTACATCTTGGATGCCCTGGGGGTAAGTAGAGAAACATCAAATTTTCATTTTTGGGTGAACTATCCCTTTAACATATTCATAGATCCGTGTATAATAAATGAGGCAAGAGTGTAGAGTTACATTCTAGCTATTTTAAGGCATGAACAAACAATTTTTTTTTTTTTTTCACAGGAAAAACTGTTTAAATGTGTCATTTTGGTGATCAAAGATGAGTTTTAAGGGATAAGATTATTGACTACAGGGGGGCTTTAACAATATAAAGGCTATAAAACATGTTGTGGTTAAACACTACTGGTTGTGTCATGCAAACATAATAATATGCAAATATTGCTGAGGCTTTGATGGAATCCTCTGAATTAAGTCACGTGTTGGTGGAGCAAAATTAGAGTAGATATTACCAGAGGAAAGAATAATACTTAATACTTCTTTCTGCATCTGTATGTATAATGCATATCTTCTACTGTATTCCACTAAAATCTTGGCATGCAACAGTAACAAACAGGCATTGCTCAATGTGGCCTAAAACTGCAAAAACCAATAAATAGCGTAGACCATCAGGCTGGCAGCGGCCTAACCAGCACGGGCATCAGGGAATGGAACGGCATGCAGCCCTGCCAATGCCTTTGTCAGGGGAGGGTGAAGAGAGGACTGACAGGGGTTAGAGAAAAGGGAAAGGACACCAAACAGAACATCCAGGCAAGGGAAGCCCTCTGATTCCTGGCCTGGCACAGGGGAGTCCAGACAAGGGTTGGCTGTAAGAGATGGCGAGGGGGTTTGGCTGTTTCAGCTGTGGCAGGTTCATATCGCAGCAGTCCCAGGTTTTAGCATAGACAATGCATCTGTTATACCGCACTATCAAAGGGCTCATGTGTGACTGCAGAGACATTTCTCTAGGTCAGAGAGAAGTCAAGAGGTTCCTTCAAAGACAAGTCTGCTCAAAGTGTCTCTGTATGATTCAGTTATGTAAATTATTCGAGCAAGTGAAATATCCATCAGAAGACGTGTTTAACAGAGTACATTCTGTGCATGTGGGTGTGCATATGCTACACATTCTCACTCCTAACTCATATATTATGCACTCACAACTGAGATTGTGTTTGCTTGCATAAAAAACTGGGACAAACGTGCCTGTTACTACAGCAAGATAAAATAATGCATGACTATAGCCAAACATATATGAATCAGTCTAGAATGTGCCAAAGGGAGAGATTAACAGTTTAACACTGCACTGATTTATGGTGGTGTGTTTCAGATATCGCACCATTGTTAATACTGGCAGGGCATGAGGCTCAGTGAGCCGTAAAATTCTCTCGTAAAAGCCTGAATGAATGTATACGGGGGATTCTTCTGCTGGCTGGAGATCTAACGTTTGCTATATATTTTATTTGATATCACAGGTTTCTGTATTTGAAAATAACAATGTAATATAAAAATGAAAATAAAGTGCATCTAAATGTTTTCTTTCCACCATGAGCTGTAATTCAGTTTTGTTCTCATGTGGACTATGCAAACCCCACTATGTTTTTAAAAATATATTTCAAAATATAAAAAACGGCCAAAATATATTGTTAATATAGATTCTACAATACATTTATATTGATATATTTCTGATATATTGATATTTTAATTACTGTAATGGGGCAATGGGTGCTTTTTAAACTGCCCTTGACCACACCACTCAAATTTTATTTAGGTAGGAGATCCCAGATTACCTGAGGGCTTCCCGCATGGCTATTCAATTTAATGAATATACTTAAGGTAGAATTACTATAAACAAAGCCTTACTTTTATTAAATACACTACCTGGCCAAAAAAAAGGTGCTGTTTGGATTTTAATAGGCAAATACTAAAGAATCTATGAATGGATCATTATTACAGTGATTATTATGTTTCTAGCATGGTATATGTTTGGCAACGGTTCTTTTAACCCTTAAAGACGAAGTGTGTAGCTTTTCTTATGTAGGAAGACACATCATAGCCATATTCCAGGATGACAATGTCAAGATTTACCAGGGTTAAACTTGTGAAAGAATGGTTCATAGAGCATAAAGAATCATTTTCACACATGAATTGGCACCTCTGAGTCCAGACCTTAATTTCATTGAAAGTCTTTGGGATGTGCTAGAGGAGACTTTACAGAGTGCTCACCTCTTGCATTGTCAATACAAGATCTTGACCAAAAATTGATGCACCTCTTGATGGAAATAACATCACAACATTTATTTCCATCGAGAGGTGCATCAATTTTTGGTCAAGATCTTGTATTGACAATGCAAGAGGTGAGCACTCTGTAAAGTCTCCTCCAGCACATCCCAAAAGCTTACACTGAGGTTAAGGTCAGTGCCAATTCATGTGTGAAAATGATTCTTCATGCTCCCTCCCAACAATTCTTTCACAATTTGAGCCTGATGAATCTTGACATTGTCATCCTGGAATATGGCCATGATACATCTTAATACATGGTTGTTTCAGAAATGAAAAGCTACACACTCCATCTTTTAGGGTTAAAAGAACCGTTGCCAAACATATAACATGCTAGAAAAATAATAATCACTGTAATAATGATCCATCCATTGACTCTTAAGTATTTGCCTGTTAAAATCCAAACAGCGACTTTTTTTTTTGGCCAGGCAGTGTACATGGATTTTGGTTTTATTTGATTTCACTCAAAAGCTGGCCTAACTTGCTTGTAGAAGATGGAAATACAAGTAACTCTAGAGGGTAATATGTGACCCGTTCTGGCGAAATGAGTCGGAAGTCGCAACGTTCCATTTTAAGATACGGGCCGATAATGTGGAAAAACAATGAAAAAATCGATTTTTCTTTTTTTTTAGCTAATTTCAAAGAACATTCAAAAATAATCTCCCAAAGTTTCGTAGTCCAGATAATTGAGTAAAGGTATTTAAATGACTATTAAAGTTGACAAAGTTTTACTAAATTCGTTGGAAATGAACATTGCTTTTCTCAACTCCTCTCGTCACTTCTGAGCATTTCCCTATATTCCAGGTATCCCCTGAAACGTCACTATCTCTGCTCTCCAAATATGGTGTTAAACGTTGTATAAAACTAATCAAAAAGCTTAGAAATGTACACAAACAGTGACATAAACACTGATCATTTGTCAGTTGGAAGCCCCGTTTCGACTGACCGGCACATGATTGGTCCAGCCACCCTCCTGTCAGACTAGCAGCGCTCTGTGTAAACAAGCTAGCAGATCTCCTCAGAAGGATAGTTCAATACTGTGTAGTGTAGTATAGTGTAGTGTAGTATACTGTGTGTAGTTCTGTTTATTAATTTGAGAAATGTCGCTGTCAAAAAGAGCAAAGTCGCCAAAGCGTTAAACTCACCGGAGGCTCTCTGTGACTGCGTGTACATGTGCGTGTACGCGCAAGTTGACAGTCAAGGATGCGGATGCAGACACACACACACACACACACACACACACACACACACACACACACACACACACACACACACACACACACACACACCCCCTCTCATTCAAGCAAAAATGTAGCATCTCTGTTCAATCTTTCTGATTTTAGTAAATCTTTGTAAAAGTGCCTTTTAAAATATTTATTCAAATAAATACTTTAAAATAATTTGAGCTTCAGTCTGGTTTAATAGCATTTATATATATACAAATGTCTTTGGTCAAATTAAGCTGTAAAATAAATAGTTTATCCCTTTAAATGCATTGGATTTTGAAAGATAACAAAAACGGGCAAAAAACTTTAAAAGCGATTTTCTCAGGTTTTCAATTGGAAAAAGAGGGCAGACGACCATAATTCAAATGTGTATATCTTTAAAACCATTTAAGGCTAGGATATCATTTTAAAGCTTATGGTCTCATCTTTCCATTGATACCAAAATCTCAATTTTGAAATTTGGGTCACTGTGACTCATTTTGCTGGATCAGGTCACATATAACACTTAAAAAATAAAATAAATACAATAAAATACAATGAACCCTAGAAAAATACAAATTTCATAACAAAAACCACACTAATGCACAAAAAAAGCTCAAACACATACCGTTTTTTTTTTTTTTTTTTTTTCTTATTGTGGTAGACTGATATCCAATCCAATTTTTGTGCTTTCACATACACTGAAGGGCACATTGACCTCATGCAATCTTTTTTCTCATGACATGGACCTTTGACCAGTCATTATCATAGCTCAATTCAAATCATGCCTAATTAGCTGCACGATCAATTGGCATAAGCACCTTTGTGCTTAATGTGTGATAATCGCATACTGAAGTGTGTGTAGCCAATTTCATTTTCTTTCATCTGATAGAATGTCATGTTCTCTGACCTTTATGCTGTTTATGTGTCTGCAGTCTTCCAAATTAGTCAGTAACCAAGCCAAGCCGGACCTTCACTGAAATTCACAATAAACATTTCATACTTTTCTCTTCTGCCATCTTTTCTAAAAGGTATTTCACCCAAATACCTGTAATTAGATGACTGATTGTGGGCTTCAGTCACTTGTTACCACGAAGTGGCACAATATTATTGGATTTGGTGTATATCACTTTCTGTCATTCATTTGCAGCTTCTATCAGTGACATTCTCAAAGGCTAATATCTAGAGCTAACATGATTGCTTGCTTCTTTTTTCTCTGTCTGATTCATTTGTTGCTGTGTATTAGCAGGCTGTAGAAACCTGGCTGGATCTTCATCCTTCTAATGTCATTACTGTGATGGAGCCATTCATTTCATGTCACCCTTTATTCAATTGGAACTGGATTGAAATGAGTCAAGATGTAAGTAACTATAGCTGTGAGGCAAAGGCAGAGCATTTGGACTGAAATGTTGTTTCTTTAGAGGCCACTTCTCACTTACAAACAGTTATTAAAAAAAAAAAAAAAAAAAAAAGTCTAAAACTTCAAACACTAAAACTTAAAACTAAATGTTAAAGGGTTAGTTCACCCAAAAATGAAATTTCTGTCATTAATTACTCACCCTCATGTGCTTCCAAACCCGTAAGACCTTCGTTCATCTTCAGAACACAAATTAAGATATTTTTGATGAAATCCAAGAGGTTCTGATGTAGAAACAGGAAGTGCTGCACTGCGTCTACAATGTAAACTGCATCTACACTGACATGTGTCTCATTCTTTAACAGTCCGCCTGGAAACAAAGCTGTTATGACGCCCAACCCCCTCATGAAAGAAGAAAGCCGTCGTGTTTACAACTGTGACAATGAATGCTTATCAGGATCAACTAAATGCTGGATTTTCAAAAGTATGTGAAGCTTGCAGCGCCATTGTTGCATTGTTGCAGTAAACTTGCACAACTTTCTTTAATGAATAATTTATTAGATGCACACCGGTCTGTTATTGTAGGCACATCGACCCTAAACATGACACGGAACAAAACAAACTATGATTGATTGCTTTACATGTCACTCAGACGTCTTCTTGGCGGTCCTTGGCCAGTGAAATCTGCAATGATGTCCAGACATTCTGCCTTCAGTCTGCAGGTCTGGCTACGCGAGACTACCTCGATCAAGTCATCCAAGATGTCATCCTTGTCTCCTTGTCTGATCCCTTGTGTGTGTGTGCTCTGGAAAACTTGTAAGACAAGCCTAACATTTATATAAAGCCTTCGAGTACTTCAAGTAACTCTCTATCTTCTCACCTGTTTGTGGACTGTGTTCCTGCCGACTCACCAATAAACATAACTGTTTATTGGTGTAATTTATCCATCTCTCTTCTGTCATTGCCTGTACATGACACATACATTAAAGTCCTATAAGCCTCATACTAAAAGTAAAAAGCTCTGGCTTCATTTTATTGCAGGATATTATTGATATATGACTGTCTTATGTTCTTGTACTAGTTTTGTCTTAGTACTATGTACTAAATTACAGGGGTAAGCATCAACAAAGCCTCAAGGGAAACAGTGTCATTAGTGTAGAAGAGGAAGCCAGTTAAGCTCATATACATTGCATCAGCAATTAATAATAATAATAATAATAATAATAATACTTTTGAAGTTTGAATGTTTCAGTTCACATTCATTGCACCAGTACAACTGTTTATATTTAATTTCATTTCATTTGTTGTTTGTGGAGGGAAAAAAGTACTAGGGGTTTGGAACGACATGAGAGTTAGTAAATGATGACAAACTTTTTTTTTTTTTGGTGAACTATTCCTTTAAGACAAGAATTTATTTTGCTAGAAAGATAAGATCACATTGTGGAGACATGCCAACTAACCATATTTGAAACAAAAACTTTTCAAATTCTAATAATAGGGACATGTTTTTCTTTCCACACACATCTGCACATTTTAACACCATTTCAGACTCTTCCAAAGTGACATTAAAGCGTGATAGCGAGTACAAAAGCTGTCTCTTCTCTGCTGTACCCCTGAAGCGTTAGGTAGGGCTGAACAATGACAGCTTGTCCTTGAGTTATTAATATATAATTCTACCTAGGTTGTGTCGGAAGACTGTTTCTTTTGATTGGCTTTTTTCTTAAATAAATCATTCATTATGGCTACCATCAATAATTAATATTCTCAGAAGCCCTAGTCCTTTATGTAAATAATGTCATATGTAGGAAGGTTACCAGCAAAAGCCTGCCAAGAACAGCAGCTTCTGAACTTCTGATTGTGAGCTTACGATGCAGAATTCTCCAAACCTCTCTCTTTCATGTTCTAATTTGCGGTCTCAATGTTTATTTCAAATGAACCGTCTCAGTTAACAATTCCTATCTGTCTGTTCAAGCTTTTATAGATTTTCTATAGACAGTTTTATAGATGTGTAGGAACTTCTCTTTGTCTTCCGAACAGTCTCTGTATCTCTCTCTGAAAGGATTTTTCCTCTCTTTTACACACACTTCCTCTCAGTTTACACAGAGAGAATGAATCTGGTATAATATGTAATAGCGTGGTTAAAATGGCCCTGGCTTAGGAAGGAGCCAATTTCCTCAACAAAAGAGTGTCAGTCAGCAAAATTCATGCTGAATTAATCTCATAGTTTTGAAGATGGGCTGCTCTGCCTCTCTGAATGAGAATGAATCCACAAGGGTTTTATTTTTATTTACAAAGGGAAATGTTATGTGAAGCCAACATAAAGCAAGTGTGTTACAACAGGTAGGCTAGAGTTAGGGTGTTAATCAACAAGAATAATTTTATATATAATGCATTTTTATTTCAACCTGTGCATGATAGCTATGCATTCAATGCATTTTCGATATTTGTAAAAAAAAAAAAAAAAAAGTGTTTAGCACGAATACCAGTTTTAAAGAAATAATTTTAAAAAAATCCTCATTATTTCCTCACTCTCATGTTGTTTCAAATCTGTATGCAGTTTTTTTTTTTTTTTTTTTTTTTTTTTGAAGAACACAAAATGAAAGCCCTGTCCTCACTGGCCACCATCGTTCAGAGCTAGTGTTGTCATTTCATCATGTGTACAGTGTGTGTGTGTGTGTGTGTGTGTGTGTGGTGGGGCGGGAGAGAGAGTAAAAATCAAAGAGGTGGTGTGTTTAGCAGCTAATGGATGGGTGATCATCGGTACACCCGGAGGATGCGAAATATCTATCACAGTCCATTAATGACAGCACCTTAGTGACACACACCAAACACACTGTCACATTACCATATGGCCTCTCTCTAAACACGCAAACGGCTCCAGTCATCCTCAGCATTGTGAGTGGTTAGTGTGACATTCAGTAGAGCAGGCCCTCTGAGAGAGAGGCCATCTGCTTTGGTGACAGTGGTCTTTGAATGTCACTTGGGTGATGCCAGGAATGCTGTGTGTGTTTCACTCTCACTGATAGCATTTCTTTGTTGCTTCAATGCTCTAACTACATAGAATGTACAGCACATACCTTATATTTAGGTTTAGAATTTTTTAGGCTAAAACACAATGAGTCACAAAACCTGTCATAATGATTCTGAAGTTGCAAAGCAAATGAGAAATTCTCTCTCCCAGTTCAGCTAAAATAGAAATGGTCATCTATGAACTAATGCCTTTTGTTTACCAACAACCAGAAAGAGGAGTAGGAGATGAGTATTGTATATTGGAAGATTTGAGTGAACTAAAAACTGCTCAAGATTCAAGATTTGTTGGTTTAATAGTGAATAGTTCACCTAAGATAAAAGGTTATTTTGAAGAATATTGACTTCCATTGTATGACAACACAATTTTTCAAAATATTCTCTTTGGTCTTTCTAGAAGTAAAAAAATTCATACAATGACATGAGGGTGAGTAAATGATGACAAAATTTTCATTTTTGTGTGAACTATCCCTTAAAGTGGTAGGAGGCAGCTGACAGGATTGGATCGCTAGACACTATAATCACCTGGATTCAAACCAGTTGAGCTCAAATGCCAATTACCGCTGAAGCATGTCATCCACAAGGCCGTGTAACTTGTTTCCCAGTCACCACACTTATACTGAAGTACTCAAAACTGCAGTATTCAACTGCTTCCACGTCACACTATGCTGAAAGCTGTGATAATACTGTAATAATTTCCATATAGTATATACTGAACTGCAGTTCTACTTATAAATGATAACGCATGTACTTCAATTTCAAACTTTGTCCAGATTTGTAGTTCCTGCATTCTTGTACTGTTACAGCTGTTATCAAGAACTGCAAAATCACAATCATCAAGACTTTCAGATCACATGAGCCAGTATTTTATTCACAATAGAACATAAATAACAAATGTTTAAGCTGAGAAATTTTACAATTTTAGGCACAAAATGAGCTCATTTCCAATTTGATGCCTGCTACAGGTCTTAAAATAGTTGGGACGGGGGCATGTTTACCATGGTGTAGCATCTCCTCTTCTTTTCAAAACAGTGTGACGATGTCTGGACATCGAGGTTATGAGTTTGTGGAGTTTTGGTGTTGAAATTTGGTCCCATTCTTGCCTGATATAGATTTCCAGCTGCTGAAGAGTTTGTGGTCATCTTTGACGTATTTTTCTCTATAGATGAAAGATCTGGACTGCGGGCAGGCCAATTCAGCATCCGGACTCTTCTACGATGAAGCCATGCTGTTGTAATAGCTGCAGTATGTGGTTTTGCATTGTCCTGCTGAAATACACAAGGCCTTCCCTGAAATAGACATCGTCAGGAGGGGAGCATATGTTGCTCTAAAACCTTTATATACCTTCCAGCATTCATAGTGCCTTCCAAAACATGCAAGCTGCTCATACCGTATGCACTTATGCACCCCCATACCATCAGAGATGCTGGCTTTTGAACTGAACGCTGATAACATGCTGAAGGTCTCCCTCCTCTTTAGCCCAGAGGACACAGCGTCTGTGATTTCCAACAAGAATGTCAAATTTGGACTCGTCTGACCATAGAACACTTTTCCACTTTGAAACAGTTCATTTTAAATGAGCCTTGGCCCACAGGACACGACGGCGCTTCTGTACCATGTTCACATATGGCTTCCTGCAGATGGCACGGCGGATTGTGTTTACCGACAGTGGTTTCTGGAAGTATTCCTGGGCCCATTTAGTAATGTCATTGACACAATCATGAGTGATGCAGTGTCGTCTGAGGGCCCGAAGACCACGGGCATCCAATAAAGGTCTTCATCCTTGTCCCTTACGCACAGAGATTTCTCCAGTTTCTCTGAATCTTTTGATGATGTTATGCACTGTAGATGATGAGATTTGCAAAGCCTTTGCATTTTGACATTGAGGAACATTGTTTTTAAAATATTCCACAATCTTTTTACGCACTCTTTCACAGCTCTGCCCATCTTTACTTCTGAGAGATTCTGCCTCTCTAAGACATCTATTTTATAGCTAATCATGTTACAGACTTGATATCAATTAACTTAATTAGTTGCTAGATGTTCTCCTGTCACGATCGGGGTCTTTTGTTTTGTCTTGTTAAAGGACTTTTGTTGAAATGCATCCTGAGTTTCCACTGTATCTGTGTTCCCTTCCTGTTTGGTTTCCATTTCTCTGTGTTGTCATATTAGTCACCATGGTCACCTCCATTAGTTAGGGCTGTTGTTCATTATCTACTCATTGCATTGTGTATTTAAGCTCTTGCTTTTCAGTCAGTTTTGATGGGTCGTTGTTGGTATTCATGTGGTTTGCAGGGGGTGCTCTTGTTTCTCCGTGTGATTTGGATTATTTTACTGTGTTACTCTTGTCTGGATTATTTGCCTGCTCAAGGTTTGGAATGGATCTGTGACTTTGCCTTTTGTTAATAAACTGTGTGTGCATTTGGATTCGCCCTCATCTCATCTTCATGCACCCGTTACAGAAAGACCCATCAAAAACATGAATCCAGCTGCACAGATCATGCGTCTCCGTCAGGGAGACCGCCCAATTGAGGACTATGTTCGATACTTTGTTGAACTGGCAAATTTAACATCTCTAGACTCTGTGTGCCTCATGATATTTTTTCGGGGAGGTCTTGCCGAGCCACTCAGTTCATGTATGCCGCTGCACAGTACTAAGTGGACCCTAGAATATTATATAGACATTGCATTGTGTATTTAAGATCTTGCTTTTCAGTCAGGTTTAATGGGTTGTTGTTGGTGTTCATGTGGTTTGCAGGGGGTGCTCTTGTTTTCTCAGTGTGATTTTTGGATTGCCTTGCCTAAACTGTGTGTGCATTTGGATTTGCCCTCGTCTCATCTTCATGCACCCGTTACCTCTCCCAGCTGAATCTTTTCAAAATTTCTTTTTCAGCTATTTGTTGCCCCCGTGCCAACTTTTTTGACACCTGTAGCAGGCATCAAATTTGAAATGAGCTCATTTAGTGGATAAAAGTGTAAAATTTCTCTGTTTAAACATTTGTTATATTATCTATGTTCTATTGTGAATAAAATATTGGCTCATGTGATTTGAAAGTATTTTAGTTTTCATTTTATTCAAATTTAAAAAACGTCCCAACTTTTCCGGAATTCGGGTTGTACACAAAAACCCAACATAGGTGTGTGTTCATTTTGCAGATTTGTTCAACTGTAATGCAGTCGTACTGTATTGAGTGTAACTTGTATTGCACTGAAATAGCAAAGAGAAATCTAAACTGAAAATATACTACACTGAACCATACACTGTAAAACTGGTAACCTAAAAATGGTAACATTTATATTCACTAGTTTAATTTGTCAAAATTATTAACATCACTGAATCCACATGAATACATTGCTTTATACCACCAAAATTAATTTTTATGGGTTATATCAAGGAAATAGCTCTTTATGGTAACAATTGCAGGTTACCACTATAGTGTATTTATACTGTAGTGAACTGCTATTATATTATGTGGATGGTAATTAGTCTGCACAATTAGTCTGAACAGCAGCTGTACAGCAGACTACAAACATACTTTACTTAAATGTAGTTTTACTGCAGGATACCAATTAAGTACATAAGTTTAAAAGCATTTTAACTGCAGTACAGTTGTATTTTGCAGTACAGCATCATTGTACTCTTCCTGCATAGTTTGCAGATTATTTTTCTAGTGTTTCAAAGCAGCTTTACAAAGAATAGTGCCCTACAAACCCCCCACTGAGCAGCAACAGAGGCAATGAAAAAAAAAGATCTTTAAGTAGATGAGAAAGAAACCTTAAGAGAAATCTAGTTCATCTCTCTCTCTCACACACACACATGCACATACTCGGCAATCAGTTGATATCACATGCCCATCTTTTGTAAAGACAGCTAAAAATTTCACATTATGCAAATGAAAGTAAACTCTCAATAACCAAGAAGGCATATTTTGCTCACTGTTTCCTCAATTAATCTTTGTATTTCTCTCTCTCTCTTTCTGTCTGCACACTACACGACTCCACAGCAGCCACCACTTTTGTCATGTTAATGTATCGCTGTGTGACGACAGGCGAATAGGATTTACTCTACCGGCTTCTCCGCTGGAATGAAATTGCAGTCTCATAAAACCTACTTTTAAAGGCATTGTGAGAGAGCGCTGAGGGCAGTATATTAAACTGCAGCGGATTAGATTAAGAGGAGGAGAGGGGTGGACGCGGGATATGGACGAAAAGATGGAAGAGATGGAAGAGAGGGGTGGCGTCCTGCACATACGGAGTGATCGAAAGTCCGTTGATGGTCCTTTCTGATTTGGGTTTAATGTGATGTCATAAAGGAGATAAATGAGAATGGCAGTTGAAGACCGGAGGTGTGAGATTTGAGTATTTGCAAAGCACAGAAACATAATTTACTTGGTGAACAAAAAATTGCTACGAAAACCAAGTGCCATGCGTTTCTCATACTAATCTGACATTAGTAATCACAGCGATATTTCCATGTCTTCGCCACAGTGTAACATATGCAGATTAATGCACGTCAATATCTGTGAATGTTTACCTTGTAAGTACTTAGATGACAAAACTATCTCACCCCAGGCTTTCCCCTCTTTGCTCCAAAGCCTATTTGCTGTGGCTCACAGTGGTCAGGAATCACTGTAAAAAATGCCTCGAGTTGATTTAGAGCCCAAATCCCTCTCAATCATGTCACATTTTGCACTTAAAGGGCCATTCAGCACTGATTCTCCACACTGCAGTCACTCTCCCATACAGCGGACATTAGTGAGCAGAACCAGGCTTCTATTAGAGATCATTTAAAGGCCATTTTCCCCGCACAGCCACTTGGACAGGCGTTGACAGGGCACCTCAGCGAATCATTTCACAACCTCTACTAGCCCTTGGTCCCAAATCCTCAGCAAGCTATTTTATCATCTTAAAGCTAGCATTTCTGCCAAGGCTAAGCGGTGTTGTCACTTGCAGCAGTGTAAGCTAGTGCTGAAAGCTGTTTTAAAGTATGTTAGGTGTAGAATTTCAAACTTGTGCGCAAGTGTGATTGGTTTTACTCGGCCGTCACGCCTTTAATTTTCTCACGCTTTGAAGGTCAAATTTGGTCACAGCAATGTGTCACAGGTTTCAACACTAAGCTTTGGACTTTGTAAACAGAGGATTTTGGTTTTAACTGAGCGGCGGAGTTCAATACACCCATGCTGGTTTGCATTTGAGTTGTGTTGTCTTCAGCCAAAATTTTGCAAGGCAAAATAACTTGTTTCTGAAGATTGTGCCTTTCATACTAATCTACAAGGAACACAATCAAACATCAAAGCTGTATCAGCGCTTTTGCAAAACTGACGATAAAATGTTCAAATCTTGAATGGAGATCCAAACCAAAAAGTTTGGAACGTCATTCAAACATGCCCACATGTTCAAGTCATAATGCTTAGGGTATATAAACAGCTACTTACCTCATCCTTTTGACAATTCTTCCAGCGTCGTCCCCACGCATATGCCGTGAAACTGTCTGCTGTAGCAAAGCCTGCGATCTAAACCTCTGAGGATGAAGTACTCAACCCACCATGTCTCAAAACTCATTCTAGAGAGCCCACGCAGCTATGTACCTGACACCCCTGTTACGTGTCGAAGATGCTAGCGTGCTTGTGATTCTCTGACATTCCTCGACATTGCTCCAGGTGCCTCTCCTCTGCACTCAAGAACACTTTACTGCTTCTGCCCTTCAAACTCAGTCTCTTGCACCGTTGCTCACAGCGGGTGCTTCCTCAACTGAATCCCAATTCAAGTCCTTCCGTTCCTCCTCGATCCAAGTCAACTACCAATGGACGAATTCTTATCTGAAACTCGCTGTCAAGCTCCTGGCGTCCCACACACCCTTCAGATTAACTGTCCTCATGTGCTAAGAGTCACCACCACCTCTTCTAATTGTGTGCCTGCTCAAACTACAAGGCAAGTGAGGAGTGAGCGGCAACAGCTTCACTCTCAAATTCCCTTTTCCACTCTCTTTTTCAACCTGCGGAGGCCTGCTGTTAGCTACCGCATGTGGCACCTAGTATGTTTGAACAACTTTGAGCTCAACTGTTGTCACATTGCAGTGACAAAAAGTGCATCTTAAACTTTAGGCATATTTCTAGGCATATGGGCTAGTTAATTTAAGGGAACTCCAAACTCTCTCTTTCCAAAGAAAAATATAGAATAATTAATGTATTTAAGGTTAACTTATTGACCTTAAGTCATGAGGGTTTGCAAGGGTCCTCTATAATATAATTTACTCTTTTACTTTTACTTTATCTTTCCCCATTTCTCAAGTTATGTTGCTTGCACCATATTTTTACACTGTAGATATATTTAAAAAATACCTT
The DNA here is from genome assembly GCA_039654765.1 of Mylopharyngodon piceus. Lineage (NCBI taxonomy): Eukaryota > Metazoa > Chordata > Actinopteri > Cypriniformes > Xenocyprididae > Mylopharyngodon > Mylopharyngodon piceus. The sequence goes on from CM077439.1 coordinate 5,717,744, forward strand.
TATGTAATTACATCTGTGATTAATATTTGTTGGTACATCTTAGTTACCCTTCCCTTAACCAACACATAAACCTAACCATAGTATGATATCCGTCTCTAACCTTACCCATAATCCACCTCAATAGCAGTAAAATGTTTTGCAATACATAAGCACAATGAGAACATTGCACCTAACAATTAATTTGTTTGATTAGTGCATAATAGTTAAAGATATAATATAAAGTGGCACCAAAATATCAAAATTAATTCAGAAAATAAGTAAAATAATGAGTTAAGTATTAGATATGACAAAAACGAGTATCATTTACAAACCTTTAGATAAATCTTCCCACAATGCTACACATAGGATCTCTTTTCGCTCTTTGGTCTTCCATGCACAACATATTTGGGTTGCCTTTTCTTCTTGTCTTTTTTCTTGTATTGTTGCATGAGGCAGACTCTCAGACCAGAAATTGGATATCTCTATCAAATATCTCTTGTCTCAAAATCATATTTACTAATGTAGCTGATCAGGACCACTGGTTTGCAGCTACATGTCAAGTCAGTTCAAGGTGTATTGTAACTAAATAATGAGCACTGTGTAAACTGAAATACTAGAAAATGCAGGTGAAATACTAGGCAGACAATGACACAACATTATGCAGAGGGCACATTGCGCAACCACACAACATGAAATAATATGATGCAATATACCAGAACATACAGTGTCTGCAGGATATATGGATAATGTAAGGTCCAATATGATGTAAACAAGAATAACAAGTGTCCTTCCACCTCCAAGATTTATTATAAATCTCAGTAATCTTATGTATCTTTAATGTCATCCTCGTGAGGAATCTTTTCAAAGACTAAACTACCACAAGCATTGAGGCACAAACATTAAGGGAAATGCTAAATGAGGGTTTTTTTTTTTTTTTTTTTAATACCTATTGCCTTGGCATCTACTGCAGAAAAAAAAAATCAATCATTTGTGACACATACACCTCCAAACAGAGTATGGTAACACTTCATTTCGATGGTCCACTTTAGACATTCTACTAAACTATATGTAACTTTACAACTACGTCAGCTCATTCTATTTATCCGAACCCTAATACCTAACCCTAACAGTCTACTAATACTTTAATGAGAGTTAGTTGACATGTAGTTGCAAAGTTACTTATAGTTAGTAGAATGTCTAACATGGACCATCAAAATAAAGTTTAACCCAGGATATTTCTACAATGTCATTGGTAATGGGAAACTTTTTTTTTTTTTTGCTACTTCCATGCTGGTAGGTGTCAGTATAACTATCGTATTCACCAGCAAAACATTACTTTTTTCACTTTTAAGTATCTACCTTTTTCCTAATGACCCTACTGTGTTCTAAATTATTTGTGGCACTTCCGGTTTGGGGAACTTCCAAACAAGATGACTGAAACAAATAATTTCAAATACTAATGTTGTGCTACAAATAATGCTTATCTGTTAGTTTAACTGAATGAGTCACTGGATGTATTTGTGTGGAACTGTTAAATCATTAAATCATTTTGTTACAGCTACATAGGGCCTGCTTGAGCCCGTTGGCAAACGTTTATTCCTACTGAAATTTTCCAAAGCGTGATTTCAGCTGGCACAATGTGTCTCCTCATGCATGACTTGTGTGACAACATCAGTGAACAGCAGGAGATTGGTTCACATGCAGAGGACAAATGACAGCCCTTCTTCCATATCTGTACAAGGCTAAACACATCTCTGTAGTGACAGGGTTGGGAAGCCATTTTAAAAGCCCTTGCTCTCTGATGTCCCCACAGTTCACACAAGATAAGTCACAGTACAGTAGAGGACAAAATATGATGGGGACAAACTTAAAACAAGCCTGACTTCCCTCATGTTGACGACTAATGCAGTATTAGCGAAGGACAATTTCTGATGATGAAGTTAATATGCGCTGCAGGTTCAAAGCCCCCTGTGAAAACTTCTCAGTCTTTTGAGGTGCTAACTAAAACCTTACACTGCAATTTTTTGACATTTCTCAACTCTTGTGATAAAGTATGACATGTAGCAAAGACACCTATCCTCTTGCCTTTCCCTCATTCTTAACTTCAGTTCAATCATGATTTCACATTTTCTGACTTCAGCTCGAGTTCTCACTTTATCACACTTTTGTTCTCTCTTACTTTTGAAAATGTCATTTTTCTTAGTTAGTTTGGCTGTGGTTAGCTCTAACTTTCTCTCTCTCTGTCTTTCTTTAGCTTTCTCTCCTCATTCACTCTCCCACCATTTCATGCATCATTTCCCTGTCTAATTGTAGCTGGCTGAAACCCTTCCGCACACTCCAGGAGTGTCTTTTCCTCTTCAGCCAGCACTATTCAATTAGCCGTGTCTTGCATAGCACTGTGGTTCAGGGCAGAAAGCACATAGTACTCTGTGACCCACCCAGTCCACTACATAACATCACTCACTTTAACAACAGCCCACCTTAAAGAAGGTGTTTGCAAGCTGTTTGTAAAAAGTGTTCACAAGTTCGCCTGCCCATTCAGTCTGAATGGTTAATGGTAAAATAAACTTGGCTTGCTGTCCTCGAAGGAGGCTCGAACCCGAGGCTCGGCTCGAGCTTTGAGTTAAGCCCCCCTATAACAGTACTGCAGAGGGAGAATAAGATAAATAGAGGAGGAGATGGGGAGGAGGAGGGATGCTGGAAGAATTTTCGCTGGGATGACGCAGTGACTGCTGCTCGTAATGATGATTGACAGGACTGAATGTTTAGGCTCCTCCCGAACCTACGTTTGGAACTACATTAAGTCTGATTTCATGTCCCAACATTAAAATCAACCTACCAAACAAAAGACCACTAATATTCTGCCAGATCATGGTAAGATAATAACTGTCAGCTGTATAACAAATACCAGCAGTATCATATTTTAAGTGTTAGCAGCAGTATTCGACTACTTGCCATAGGTGCAGTGTCTTCATCCCATGTTTCTTGAAATGGTGCCCTTTTATATAATCTAGGAGAGGGAAACAGTTCAGAGACAATCCGGTAGCTTTTGTCTGATACTCTAATCTAACAAGTTACACCAACTAGTTTAGTAACTGTTTAGGTCTGCAACTAGTTAGTGACATGGAAAATGTGTATTTATGGTGAATTATAAAATGGTTAGTTCCTGTCCTTGATTCTGATTAGTCAATAGCTGTGTTTTATTCACGATAAAACACAGCTATGACCGCTTCACCCAACGGTTCTGTGTATCAACCAACAACACCCTTAGCAACCACTCTTGGCAACGTAAACTGTATGTTCAATTGATATTGTTCATTGAAGCTTAACTGTATTATGTAGAAGAGTATTGTGAGAAAGAGATCGAGTGAGCGAGTTTATTACCTGCATTCAGATTTAGCATTTTCCTTCAGGTCAGTCCTATGTTCATAATAAAAAATCTGTTTAAAATGTCCGATGTATTATCTTGTCCTTTTAACAGTTAAGGGGTTTTCCCGTGACTGACAGCGCTAGTCAAAGCATTTGTCAGTTGCGTCTTGTTCCGTGTTCACAACAATTCAGTCTTTTCAATGTAAAAGTCTTCGCTACTGACTGACACACTCATAAAGACAGTCTTTGCCGCCATCTAATGGCGTAATAATATAATTCTGTTGCTGTTCACAGTCAGGGACTATTTCTTTCAGCGGAAGGAAGGCTTTTAGTAAGAGTTTACTTCATTAAAGTTGCATTGTTACATATTTTTGGCTTTAATATTTGTATTGTGTGGTAACCGTTTTATAAAAGCAATAAGGTACTCGAGGCTAGTGCTGTATCGTGAATAAGTCATGGCTGAAGGGGTTGCAGGCACTCCGCTTCACATCGTGCCTAACAACGCCCTTCAGCTGTGACTTATTCATGATACAGCACAGCCTCTCATACCTTATTGTTTACTTATAATGTCCAAATATGGATTTTTTTTTTTTTTTTTTTAGAATACTGTATATAAAAGGAGACATAAGCAACATTTTAAAACAAACAAAAAAAATCTCTGCAGAACAGCTTGTTATATGCACACTACAAATGATTTACAGTAATGATTCTTAGCATTTCACATACAAAACACAATCATGGTGACACTCAGTATCAAATTATTAAGAAAAGAGATGCGCACAACACATGACGCATAACCAAAGGGAACAACAAACATGACAACACAAGTGCAAATAAAACAGTGAGCAATGAGGTAATCTGCATGATTTGTTTATGCTGCAATGCATACTGGTAAACAGAGTCTGGCATCCTGCGGAAATCACAAAATTGAGAAAGGTGGGGGTTATGGCACAGTAATTATCAAGAAAAAAAATGAAAACATACTTCATGCTAAAACCCTTGATTTAGGTCATTCACATTTCAGGAACTAAATTCTTGCTAGTCAACTACTTTTCTGGGTGACTAGTTTAGTAGTAAAAATGAGCTGTCATGCAGGCCCTACTAAGGAGAAGGAGGGAGGGTGGGAGTGACGGTGAAAATGAGGAAATGAGGGAGAGCTCAGAAATTATGGTACAGAGTTTGAAGAGGGAAAAAAAAAAAGATCAGGGGGATGCAAAAACACAGATTATTCCCCTTCCCAAACTCATCAGTGTACCACTGCCTCACACAGCAGGATTTAACACACACGCACACACACACGCACACACACACGCACACACACACGCACACACACACACACACACACACACATGGCACTGAGATACCCAATGTAATTATCAGCTACTTAATGATCACTGCACATCAACAGAGGCTCCATCCATTCATTACAAGTGCTGCTGGAGCCCCCCCACCAGGCTCTGGAGACATCTTATCTCAGCACAGACCACTCCATGGGCCTAATTGAACCCTATTAACAAAACAAAAGTGTACCGGCTGCTGCGATTACTCCACAAACTGCAAAGATGGAGGACGTGTTAGTTATTTATTTTTTTATATGTGCACTTTCAATCCCTCACAGGCTTATGACATTAAGGCTTCTGTTGTGTACAGTGGAAAGATAACACAGGGAAATGGATTTGAGGGCAAGTGCAATGAGAGGTTTTCAAAGGTTCAGTGTAAAATAGGATTTTTTATCCTACGTAGAGGAAGGGTGTGTGTAGATATTTGTATAAATTAGGAATACCATTTTGATTAGACTTTAATTAGACTTTAATTAGTTTTTGGAAAAAATATGAAAAAGTAGTCTCACATGAATTTGCTAGTTTACTATGGCTTAGTTTAACTCTGTTATAAAGACAGACAGATAGACGGATAGATAGATAGATAGATATTCATTTTAAATAAATAAATAATTTGTTGGGTAGTCTTATTCAGATTGATATGTCTGTTCTCCTTTTACAGTATGACTGCAGAGAGAGAAAAGGTTAAAAGTAAAATGAGATAACGTCTCTCCATAGGATGCACTGACATGTTTGACAAGTACCATCGTCCCTGTTAGACAGTGATGCCATTTCTTCTGTTTCTTTACTCCCTTGCCTCCCTCTATATTCCCCTCCCTCCCTTTCCCTCTGCTGTCTGTCTCCCCCTCTAATAAATTCATCCTAGCATTCCACTCTGCTCTTTGACCTGACCCTGAGCAGATCTCTCTTGCCTCATGCTGAGGGAATCAGCAGTACTCTTAAGTGGCCCAGCAGGCACCTGACGATTTGCCCTTATGGCAGGCACACAGTGTCTCTTGCCTGAAACCACCAGGCACAGGAGATTGTGAAGAAGACTTTGCTTTCTCTTTAGAGTCAGATCTAAGTATTCTGTGGCACTGTAAAACCCTGTAATGTTTAAAATAATCCAACATACAGTCAAACCAAAATTTATTCAGACACCTTGAACATTTCTTTCATTATTACAGTTTATTCACTATAGTTTAAAAAAAAAAATGGTAATAAAATATGACAAGAACTCAAGAAGTTGACAAGAAGTTAAACTATGTCAGAAAAAAAATAATCTCAGATAACACTTAAGCAAAACATGGTCAGGTCAAAGTGTCTGAATAATTTTTGGTTCCAAATTTTTATCACAGTTTACTTTATTTTGCTATCCTCACTTACATAAATGAACTTTAGTGTCCTTTTTTATATCAAAAATATAAAAAATGTCTGAATAATTTTTGGTTTGACTGTATGTCAATATATTTTAGAATCTATTAAAATCTATAGTCATTTTTTGCATATTTAAATTATATTTTTTTAAAAAATGATGCTGTATGGGTCAATGTAATTAGGCTATTTCATTTTTTTTGTTTGTTTTTTTTTTTTGCTGTATCTGAACTGTTTTCATGTCTCTGTGGCTGATTTTGTGCTCACATACTTGCATTCTAGCTCTTGGGAAAGAGGGAGCTTAGTAATTCTATGCTCAAGAAACAGATCAGAACCATTGTTCAGTTTCCAGCAGTAAATTCTGGAACATCTTTAACATCTGAACATCTTTAATATCAACTTTTTTTAAAAAAAAAAAAAAAGATACCATACTCTCTGTGCCAAATCTCACCAAACCCCTGGGAACCTAAAGGCTCCCACTTCCAAGACAACAACCCCTTCATGCTCTCAGCTCCCCCATGTCATAAATACCTCTTCATCAGGCAGCCCCTTCCATCCACCACCCCTTTTCCTCTCTCCATGGCAGCTGAGATGAGGTAGAGCGCCCCAGCTGACAGGTCTGAGCGATTGATGTTTGAACAATAGCCGACCTCCTTGAGCAGGGAGGCTGGAGCAAGGGAGAGGCGAGTACATTTTTAAAGAGCCGAAGACGGCTTGATTGATGTGCTCCCCATCCATTGCTCCTGCCTAGGAGCAAGTAATGGAGTTGTGTTTAACCCTGGTCTCCTGGGGAGGCTTTAGGGAGACGTGTGGAGATGGCATTTGTCAAGAGCAGAGAAGGCCTGGCTTAATCCATGGCTGCTGGGCTTTCTCCAAGATAGCTTCATACTTTTATATAAAACAGAGTTCACTTTAGACTTGTCTCTTGGTTGATTTTTCAACAGTTCTTAGCCATAAGCTGTACTGAACATGCATATTGAAACTGTTGCTGCCTTTAATAGCTTCTCACAATGCATGTACCTATTTGTAATTTGGAGATTTGGTTGAAAGAAAAGGGTGCTTAGTGTTTAATTTTGCTATAAATGATTGCCTGCAGCCTAGTTTGAGCTTTGAATAACAAGGAAAGCAACACACCAAGCTATTAAAATGGCCTGGATGACATTTTTTACATAACCTGGAATTACCATCTCATCAATTTCACATCTAATGTTTAACACAACATTGTTTATCTTGCTGAAAAAGTCTGAAGAGCATATTTGAACAACACCCATCCATTAGCTGTTATTTCACTCATTTCTACTTGTTAAACTTATAGAGGTATGTGTGAAATACTCTGGTAAAGTGCACAGAGAGCCTATTAATCAAGAGCTGAACCGCCTGTTTCCTTCCACAGTTTGAAAGTAATAGATGTTTATTTCTTTTGCTGGTATGTTTTCGAGAAACAAAGAATGCAAATGTTAGTTCTCAGCGGGGGACTATTTCTTGCTGACTGTTTGCTGTTGAAGTTGACTATCATGCTATTGATTTTGGCCCATGGCCCTTATCCACAACTATTCCATTGTGTTTGATATGTATCTGAGATGACTGGCACCTTAGAGCTGGCAGCTAGCATCTCTGTCTGCCTTTGAGTGCACAGTGCCCTCAGAAAAGAAAAAGTAAAGATGGACAAGGACATATACCATATGAAATCTTGTATATATATATATATATATAAAAAAAATAGTAATAATTCAAATAAAAATGAAATATTTTACCAAATAGGGATTTGAGCATTATTTAGGTTAATGAAGACAACATAAAAACCTCTAAGACCAAATTATTTGATCTCAGGCTCACTGAAAAAGCTTGTGACAACATTTATGCAAAATTATATTATGTTGCTTCTTGTGTGACACTTATACTTTCAAAGTAAAATGTCCCGTGAGTGGAGCTAAAAATGCATTCTGTTTTATCCGAAACAGATCTGGCAAAGTTTAAAGTTGGTTGCTGTACACTGTAAACCCTAATGCTCAAAATACTTAATTGTTTTGAGTAGGACAAACTTAAATTTAATAAATTAGTTCAGTTAAATTAACTGTTATGAGCATTTAGAACTTTTTTTTTCTTTTGAGTTCACAGAACTGATATATTTTAAGCAAACTGAACTGTTTTATTGTTTTGAGTTGTATGAACTCCATTTCTTTTAATTTAGACTAACTTAAGTTTAACTGAAACTGGGCTAGGATTTCTATTTCCCAGCATGCTTTGCCCATGGCACTCGAAAGGGAGAGTAAATGCTAAAATGAAGTGTTATATAATTTTTTTTTTGTGCAAAATTAATGGATAAGGGAGATTTAGTAGTGATGAATGTTTTGTTATGCTAATTTAGAAAGAGTTTCTGTTAATGTGGGTTTTTGAAGAGTTACCATCATGGTGACAAGTGGCACATGCGGCTTGGAGCAGGTAAGTTACATGTTTTAAGTTGCTGTACTCATTCAATAAGTGTTATACCATGCTATTGTTAACATGTTAGCAAATTAGCAAGTTGGCATTTTCTGAATTTACTTATTAGGGTTTACAGTGAAGTAAATATCTAATTTGATTTGGAAGACCTCAAAATAAAAAAGTTAATTAACTAAATATTTTATGTTAATTGCTATCAAAGTGTATGAGTTAGCTAACTCAGTACTTCAAGTTAAAAGCAATTATCATGCATGAGTACTACAAACTCAAAACTTGATAGTTCTGCTTACTAAAAATTGGGAACATCATACAGTAACTCAAAAAATTTGATGTAACTGTAAACCTGAATAAGTTGGGCTAACTCAAAAAATTTGAGGTAATCAGTGTACATATTGTGACAGTTTGGAGATGTCTGTTGAAAATAGCGCCAAAATATCTTTTGGCGCTAAAAGATTAATCCTCTATTGCGTGAAAATAACACTGCCTTCACTAAAGCCTACCCTAAACCTAACCAATAGTGTTAACAAAAGCAAATGTGAGAAAAAACAAAAAACAAACAAAAAAAAAAACAACCAAACAAACGCATTTGCTAAAGTAACTATGCCTTTTTTTTTCTTGCTTCTACAAGTCTTTGTGCTCTTTTACCAGGTGAGCTACCGAACAAGTTTACTACATCAAATAAGCTATAAATATGGTAAACATGTTCTGAGGTCATAACATAGTATTGTGTGAGGAACCATGTGAAAATATGTGTTTATCAATCGATAATTTGCCCCTGTAATTGTAATTTGTGTGAAAAGGAATAACAGTTGTTTGTGTTTTACAGCCACTAGTTTTTATTTCAGCTGGAAACTGTGGGGAATTGTATGTATAGGTACGTTTTTGGAGTTCTGCAAAAATGTAGGCAGAGGCATGTATTTCCAATTAGCTTAGGTTGAACTATATTTTTCAGTGTATAGTACTCAATATTGAGATGCTTACAATATCCAGAAATGGTTTTTAAGCACATGTATGGGCCAAAAATACATTGTATTCTTGTTGTATAATGCCAGTAGTACTGTCAGTATTATTACATACTTGACAGTGCCTATTTATTTATTGCATCCCATTATGCACATTATGCCAGCTGTGCCTACTGTCACTGCCTTATGACTAATGTTACTCAGTTACACACATCACTGTGCGTTATATATAGTGTGTTATGGTGTTAAGTCATGATTGACAGTAACATTAGAACCATTTAAGTACTGTTAAGCACATTTGAAATGAGCCGTAACTGTCTCAAGTACTGTGAACATTTTGTAATCACATCTTTATATTGTTTGTATTATGTAGCCTATTTGATATTGCTTTTTACAACAGTACAATAAACATGAAGTTAATATTGTAACATACATTTTAGACATAATATTGCCAGTTACTTTTGACTGTTTATTATTCTGTACATTTTGTATATTACATTCTACAATGCCAGTGTTTTGACCACTTAAGTTTTTCACTTATAATACATTTGTGCATATGACGGAGTGATTTGAATTGATTTATATGTATTGATCTTTAAATGGAATGAAGGGAAGAAATAGCCATAAATGAACTCTAAACAGTTAGTTGAATGCTTTCTAAAATTCTGGTTAGAGAATTCAAGCATTTTGACCAATTCCTGCAACAATTTTTTTTTTTTTTGGATCTAGCAAGTGTTTCACTGGAGGACAGGTATGAGCTTGAAGAGGGAACTAAGAAATATGAGACAAAATTTCAGGTTGTTGAAATGAGAGGCAGGTTCTGAGTGGCAGACAAGTAGAGAGGAATGAAGGTGTGTGGGAACATGGGAGAAAGGGAGTAAAGGAGCATGGAAGCAGAGCTAGCAGCCTGAATAGTGAAAGTCACCACTAATAAAATCTCTTCGGTCTGAGGTCAGCTCAGGGCAGCTTCAGATTGGCTCTGTCACAGAGCGGGGAAAACACTTACAAGCCACACTCATGTAGGCCTAAATCTATTTCACTGGCACAATAAACTATTTATCCTCAGAGAGTGACGGATTTGTCTAGGCCTATTGGTCTTTCCTTCTAATCATCCTCTATGAGTTCACTGTGTATTATTTCACAATCATGTCACTTTTAAAGTGTTGCATCCATTTGCATTTTCAAAGAACAATCTGCAATTAAGCAACATCCCATGAGCAATAGTGCTGTTCTACATAATATTAGCATTAGCATGACTGTGATTGTGATATTACTTTTGTACAATGGTTCTATACACTGAAAGTCAGAGTAACCATACTTAAAGAATTAGTTCTCTTTTTCAAATGAAAATTACCCAAGCTTTACTCACCTTCAAGCCATCCTAGGTGTATATGACTTTCTTTTTTCTGATGAACACAATCGGAGAAATATTAATAAATATCCTGACGCATCCAAGCTTTATAATGGCAGTAAGCGTTACCAAACGAGTATGAGCAGAAGAAAGTGTCTCCATCCACATCCATCCATCATAAACGTACTCCACACGGCTCCGGGGGGGTTAATAAAGGCCTTCTGAAGCGAAGCCAAGCGATGCGTTTGTGTACAAAAAAATATCCATATGTAACAAGTTATGAAGTAAAATATCTAGCTTCCGCCAGACCACCTTCCGTATTCTACTTACGAAGAAAGTGTAAAACTCTAGCAGTTCAAAAATCTTACGCTATGTCCTACGCCTTCCCTATTCAACTTACGGAAAAAGTGTAACTGACGCGATGCCAGTTTACACTTTTTTTGTAACGTGAATACGGAAGACAGTCTGGCTAGATATTTTACTTCATAACTTGTTAAATATGGAATTTTTTTTATTTTTTTATACACAAACGCATCGTTTCGCTTCAGAAGGCTTTTATTAACCCCCCCGGAGCTGTGTGGAGTTTGTTTATGATGGACGGATGTGGATGGAGACACTTCTTCAGCTCATACTCGTGACCCCTGTTCACTGCCATTATAAAGCTCGGATGCGTCAGGATATTTATTAATATATCTCCAGTTGTGTTCATCAGAAAGAAGAAAGTCATATACACTTAGGATGGCTTGAGGGTGAGTAAAGCTTGGGGTAATGTTCATTTGAAAGTGAACTAATCCTTTAACAGAGTAACCGTTAAAGGGTTAGTTCACCCAAAAATGAAATTTGTGTCATTAATTACTCACCCTCATGTCGTTCCAAACCCGTAAGACCTTCGTTCATCTTCAGAACACAAATTAAGATATTTTTGATGAAGTCAGAGAGTTTTTTTTTTTATCCCCCATTGAAAGCAACGTACAGTAATTACCACATTCAAGGTCCAAAAAAGTAGTAAAGACATTATTAAAATAGTCAACATGACTACAGTGGTTCAACCTTAATGTTATGAAGCGACAAGAATACTTTTTGTGTGCAAAAACAAAACAAAACTAATAATAATAATAATAATAATAATAATAATTAATAATAATAATTTGTTACATTTATATAGCGCTTTTCTGGGTACTCAAAGTGCTTTACATATGGAAGGGGGAATCTCCTCAACCACCACCAATGTGCAGCATCCACCTGGATGATGCGACGGCAGCCATATTGCGCCAGAACGCCCACCACACACCAGCTTATTGGTGGAGAGGAGACGTGATGAAGCCAATCAGTATATGGGGATGATTAGGAGGCCATGATGGACAGAGGCCAATGGGCAAATTTGGCCAGGATGTCGGGGTTACACCCCTTCTCTTTTCGAAGGACATCCTGGGATTTTTAATGACCACAGAGAGTCAGGACCTCGGTTTAACGTCTCATCTGAAGGATGGAAAAATAATGACTTTTCATCAAAAATATCTTAATTTGTGTTCCGAAGATGAACGAAGGTTTTACGGGTGTGGAATGACATGAGGGTGAGTAATTAATGACAGAAATTTCATTTTTGGGTGAACTAACCCTTTAATTTAATTCAGCCAGTTCTTTTTTTTTTTTCCGTCACCAACAAAAATAATTCCAAACGAAATCAAAGAGTCAAGCTTTTCCTCTCGCCAAGTAATGCACAGACTGGAAAGAAGTATGTTAGTGGAGCAGAACAAGGTTTCCATTTCTTTGAATATCCCACTCTGCCAGTTCCACATTACACAGATTTTCTGGTATCGAACAATAACAGCATGAACATGGACAAACAAAGTGATACAGAGAAACAGTGAAAATTCCGGTGTAATGATTAGTACTCTTGGAATGCTGCTCAGCCAAGGCTAAAAGCTCAAGGACCAGAACTAGCGAAATGCTACAGAGATGAAATACTAAACCAAAACAAGAATAACCCAATTGTAATATTTTCATAATGCTGAGATTTTATATAAAGTTATAAACAATGTTAGTATCTAGGTCCGTAGTTATCTTCAACAAACCATTACAAACTACTATCTGGATATTTTGGTTTTAAAAGTGTCCTTAATTAATGTAATTCACCTCACATTTAATATCAGGTGTCTTTACAGAGCTTGCGTACAAGGCAGCACTTCATTAGAGAGAATATGCAGTTGCTGATGCCTTTGAAGTGACTTCACAAGAGTAGGTCAGATTGTAGTGTTTAATGAAGTATGCCAAATGATTGCAGAAAGCACGTAAAGTCAGCGTTTCTTTTGACATTAAACTTAACAAAGAGCTCACTATCCCTTTGATGCGACAAACCTTTTTCTGGGCAGAGATTTGGTATTTTGTTGAACCGTGCTCATCAAGAATAGACCTTAATATTATGAGGAGATGCATTTGAGATCCAGTAGTATCACAATATGCAGTCTAGTCGTAGTTTGCAATGTTATAGTAGTAGCTACAGTAAATGGGATGGCAGTATGATGAAAGCTAAGGTTGCTCGCTCAAGCCATGTCAGGTCCTTTTATATTATTGTGACACTGTCATATCATAGATACTGTAAATATGTCTAACGTAGAACACTTTCATTACATCCAAGACATTTGAATGCATTTTGTCTGTGGTATAGATTTTAACAATACTAGATGAGATGCACTGCTAATTGAGTTCTGCAGCTAGCAGCATAATGTACCTCATTAACTAGCGCTGACTGAAACGTCCCAGGTATGTCTTGATGGCACATGCTAATAGGTTTCTCAAAGAGAGTATGTTCTAAGAAAAAGTGAGGAGTCTAATTAATTTCCAGATTCTGGCTTTGATGTTGTTAATGGCCTCCAAACTTCATTAGACGAGCAGGTTCGTCAGTGAAGAGTTAAGGAGAGTCCCTGGTTGATATAAGCTTTGCTCCAGAGATGCTGTACTAATTTTATACTTGTTGTTCTGAGTGGCTGCAGTGGCTTGAGTTTTCAAAGTGCACCTTACACCCTGAGAAATTTCTATGGGTAAAAATAGAAGCAAACTCTGTAAATAATGCTGATAGAAATACCTTGTTAGTACGTGTCCTTCTGAACCCAGTCAATATTTCAAAAACATACATGCCAGTGGCCATATGGAATGTGTTTCTGTGCTCCTCTACTTTTTATTATTATGTTTATTTCATACTGCAATGAAATAATCTTATTTGCTATCATATTACTGACATCTCATTACTTCGAGTGATTCATATTGAGGCAGAAAAACTTTTGGTGATCATTTATTTACCTCGAGAGAGGAAACCAATTAAATTGACTGGAGGCAATAAATGCCTCTGAGCTGAACTGTAAATCTCTAAATGTGTCTTCTTGTCATCAACATGTCTCACTAAGTGTTTGACCCTTCTTACAGTGCTTGCCCTTTAACTAGCAAGGTTACCCCCATATTAAGTTATTGGTATTTATTATGCTGAAAATCATGTAGAGTCAAGGCAGATTGATTGCTAATGAGAGTTAGGGCTGAAGGGGACAAAATCTGAATTATATTTGTTTATGATTAGTGGAGACCTGGGCCTCTTAATTACAGATGAAAGCATTGTGCGGTGCTGTCTATATCATAACGCTTTCATTATCACATGTATGCTTTATCTATCCTTTATAGGAAACATAAAGCTTCTAAGCCTGATCACACACTGCAATCGTCTCTGAAAATCTAGCTTATTCAAGCTAATGAATGGTTAGAAGAAAACAGAAATGAAAAGAAATATAACCTTGTGAAAAAGAAATGCATCTAATTGTACTGAATATGCACTTGTAGAGTTCAGATCTTAAAAGTTTATTTATTTATTTTTAAATGTACATGCAGATAACATAATATTAATTATAGAAAAGGCTCTCTTCAGGATACGTAACGAGAGTAAACATTCATTACCACACTTTTAAAAAGTGCACTTTGTAATTATGTGTAATTAAAAGTTTTACTTTGAAGTACATTTTAAATCATTCCCCTGGTTTCACAGACAAGGCTTAAGCTAGTCCCAGACTACAATGCATTATTGAGCTGTTTTAACTGAAAGCAACTTGCACTGACATATGCCAGTGCCACTGTTTTGTCTCAAGATGCACACCAGTAATATATTTTTAAGGCATGTTTATAAAAACTACTTAAATGTCACAATTGAACTAAGGCCTAATCCTGGCTTAATCTGTGAAACCAGGCCATTATGTTCTAATAATCTTTTGTTGTGCATTAAAGTAGTACACTTACGTATTTTGAAGTGTTGACTAACATACTAAAGCACATGTACATGATTTTAACTGTTAAGTGTAATTCAGTATTTCAGTTAAAATATTTTAAATGTAGTGAATTACAACTTCATTACAGATATATCTAAATACATGACATACAAGTTGCAATAGAAATGACATTAATGTATATTTTATTTTACCATAAATGTTTGTCGGTACATTCTTCAGCACACTTTAACCAAATTTTGAAGACAATAGACATAATTATGAAATGACAAATAAAGATGTAAACTAAATTACATTTTAATTTAATGCAATTAACATGCAAACATTACATTCAATTCTTATATAAGTATATTCTTTTAAAAATATATTATTTTTGTAAAGTTATTTTTTAAAGTATGCTAGAGTATACTACTTTTTCACAAGGAACTACTGTAGTGGCCAAAAATGATGAGTGGGCTAGTAAAAATGGACATCCTCACTCTTTATTTAAGTATTATTACAAATTTGTGTAAGAATTTGTAATCATATTACATACTTGGACTTGGATTCAATAGTTTTATTTGTGACAATGCCAGGCTGTCATACAAAGAAATTATGAACATGTGAGAAAAACAACAAAATATTAATAAATGATTACGTTGTAGTCAGTGTATGCTTTTTCCTGTGAGCTTTTTGTTTTCTATACATTTTTTTTTTTTTTTTTTGCGTAGTAAAATAAAACCTGTACCTGTGACTTGCTTTTTTGCCAAGTAATTTTGTCAGATAAATACCTTAACCAAGTCTAGGGTTTTGTTTTTTCTTCATATTTAAAATATTTAAAAAAAAATGTAAAAATAATTTCCTCATATTTTTTTAATTGCTTTGGCGCAATTTTCACAAGCAATTGGTAAATTTTCAAAACTCTTAGTTATAATATCACAACAGATCATCAAAAGTGCACTTTTTTCAAACATTCCAGCATATTTTCAATTTTGTTAGTACACTACACAAAATCACAAAGTTTTCTGTGATGGGTAGGTTTAGAGGTATAGGGTTAGTGTAAAGGAAAAGAATATACAGTTTGTACACTAAAACCATTACGTCTACGATTGTCCCCATAAAACATGGAAACCCAACGTGTGTGTGTGTGTGTGTGTGTGTGTGTGTGTGTCAGATTTGCAATTTGTGAACACAGAGCAGGATAAAGTACAAGGGAAAACAGGGAAACAGTATGATGACTGTATAACATCAGATTGATCAGAGATGCATCAGAAGAAGAGAGACAGATGGCATCAAATGCAGCATTTTACATTACAGTATGTATGCTATGTGATACTGTAAACAGATTAGCATGGTAGGGACTGCCACATTACTATAACTCACTCTTATAAAGCTCAAGTACAGTATAAATAAATATGGTACAGTGAGTACATTTACTGTATTGGCAGCAAACTCTGTTCTAGCACAAAACCTCATGGTCATTTTATAACTTCACACCTTTTGATAACACACTGAATAGATACTATTACAATACTATGCCAATTATGTAAGTTAGGTAATGTAAGTGTATTTTCTAATGTGGCATCTGTAGCCTGTTTAACTAATTATTTCAGCAACAAGGGTGATTTAAAACATGTATCTTGCATTGTTTGCCACTGAATGAACTGATTGTTAAAAGTACTAAACTGAAAGAAGAACATACTGTTGTTTCGGTGATTAAATGTTCTCATTACATATCACAATGATCTTGTGTTCTGAAACAGTGATTATGTAGAATGAAAACATGTACAACTAGAATGAGAACATGAGATCAGGTTTTGAAAGAATGACTAGCTGTGTTACAAGTGTGATCGGTTTGGATTTTTGTACTAAGAGTTTTGAAAATGTACACCTTACATGTGAAAATAGTACCAAAGCGAATAAAAAAAAAAGAAGTTGTCTCGTCATTAAAAAAACAAGAAAGAAAGAAAGAAAGAAAGAAAGAAAATCCCATCCGGACATCACTTTTGGCCACTTAAAAATAGCCAATCTACATTAAAATAGCTAAAACAAAAGCTGTTGTTTAGAGAAAGTAGCTAATTACACTACAAACTACATGAAAAAATGGCTTGCTCCTTCAAGCTTCTTTCTTTTAAAATAATAAATGTTAAAAACTGTAAGCTATAATTTGATCTAGAGTGAGCTAGTAAGTGTGCTAAATCTGATAAAAACTCACAAAACTATGAAAAGTCCAGAAGTCCCCCTTTAGATATAATATATAAATAATAATAAATATAATATATAAATAATAATAAATAAATACAAGTAAACCTCTGTGTGTGTGTGTGTGTGTGTGTGTTAATAAGAAAATGAGTGGTTAAAAAAATACACCAGATGCAAGGCGTACACTGCTACCCTGCTTTTTAATCAATAAAACAACATAGGAACTGAAAAGAAAAAAAAAAATTCTCAGTTACCTCGTTGCTAAGATATGTACTTAGACTAACAGCTTCATAGCGGCACTACTGCCCAACACAGGTAGGTTTAAGAGAACAGGAGGTGTTGGAAACTGCTGCATTTAGCAGTTTCAGAGGGTTAGGTGAGAGATTCAGAGCACTAATGAGTTTGTAGAGTGAACTGTTGGGAGTTCTTGAACTGATCGCTGAGGCACTGGGACATGCTGACACTTCGTTTTGCTTTCTATCATTTCTTTCCTCCCTTGCATCTCTGGATAATCTGGCTGCTGCAACTAGCTTGAAAATTATTGACTATTATCTATGTGGTAAAATATGACTGGTGTTAGTTATTACTGGATGTGTATGTCATCTACAGTTGAAGACAGACAAAGGGATTGTCAAATATATCTACCAGTTAGTAATCTTGACCTTACTGCAAAAATGGAGTAATATTAACAAAAAGTCCACTGTGTGAGCCACAATATACATTTGTACTAGTTTGACTTTTGACAGAGTTATTTGACACACGCTTACACAGTAATTTTTCTTCTGATACATAATTCAACCTCATGTCGATTTACATTTAAGCTATCAGATTCTAAAACATGCTGACAAAACCAGAGAGGTCAGTGTGGGAAATTTCAACTCCAAACACTAGCATACGAAACAGCTCATCAAGGTGAAACTTCAGGAATGCTTCAAACGTTGGAAGGAATCCACTAAGAATGAATGGTGTCCAATGATAGCGATGTTTCCAATGTTTTAGAGCTCTATTCACTAAAGGAATTATGTAAATCAGGTAAACACATTATTAGCGCTGAACAATTACCCATTTTGCAGGCCAGTTCTGAATGTATTGTTGTCAAGGACAAAGCAGTCAACTGTGATCTGGCATTCCTTGTGAAAAATATGTGCACTTAATTGTATTGAATGTGCAGTGTACTTCAAATCTTAAAAGTATATGTTTTTAAAAATGGCCATTTAAGTGTACTTTTATCTCACTTAAGAGAAATAAAAGGCTACTTTAGTGTATTTAAAGAGAGTGCACTTTTTGACTGTTTCTTAACATCCTTAAAGAGGTAGTACAAACTCAACACTGCGTCATGGAGTTGACGTTATGGGAATTAACTACCCACTATGCTATACTGAACAAACCATTCACAACTCCTGTAACCCCCGTCTCCCCCACACCTGCAATTCAGTTCAGTGAAGATGACGTGCGCCAGGTCTTCAGAAAGAACAAGAGAAGAAAGGCACCAGGCCCAGACATCGTTTCACCAGCCTGTCTGAAAAACTGCGCTGACCAGCTGGCCCCCATCTTCACACAGATCTTCAACAGATCACTTGAGCTGTACGAAGTCCCCTCATGCTTCAAACGCTCCACCATCATCCCCGTCCCAAAGAAACCCAAAATTACTGGACTTAATGACTACAGACCTGTGGCTCTAACGTCTGTGGCCATGAAATCATTTGAAAGACTGGTTTTGGCTTATCTGAAGGACATCACTGGACCCTTACTGGACCCCCTGCAGTTTGCTTACCGAGCAAACAGGTCTGTGAATGATGCAGTCAGTATGGGACTGCATTATGTTCTGCAGCATCTGGACAGACCAGGGACTTATATGAGGATCCTGTTTGTGGACTTCAGCTCTGCTTTTAACACCATCATCCGATCACTCCTCCAGCCCAAATTAACTCAGCTCTCCGTGCCCACCTCTGTCTGTCAGTGGATCACCAGCTTCCTGACAGACAGGCAGCAGCTAGTGAGGCTGGGAAAATTCTCATCCAGCACCCGCACCATCAGCACCGGCGCACCTCAGGGCTGTGTTCTCTCCCCACTGCTCTTCTCCCTGTACACCAATGACTGCATCTTTAAAGACCCCTCTGTCAAGCTCCTGAAGTTTGCAGATGACACCACACTGATCGGCCTCATCCAGGACGGTGACGAGTCTGCTTACAGACTGGAGGTTGAACAGCTGGCTGTCTGGTGCAGTCTTAACAACCTGGAGCTCAACACGCTCAAGACAGTGGAGATGATCGTGGACTTCAGGAGAAACCCCCCTGCTCTCCCCCCACTCACCATCATGAACAGCACTGTGACTGCAGTGGAGTCATTCAGGTTCCTGGGCACCACAATCTCCCAGGACCTGAAGTGGGACAACCACATTGAGTCCATTGTGAAAAAGGCCCAGCAGAGGTTGTACTTCCTTCGCCAGCTGAGGAAGTTCAACCTGCCACAGGAGCTGCTGAAACAGTTTTACTCTTGACAAACACGGAACACACAACACTATTATACATTATTTACTTAAACCACGTACTTATTTATATTTCAAATTTGCACACATCATAACTGTACATACAAATTGTCTATATTATATATTGTTTTTTGCTTTTTTTGCACTTTGTCTATCTTGTATATTTGTATATTATTCTTATTCTTTTTATTATCTGTGTCTTGTCTTGTCGCTGTCACTCTGTTGCACTGTGGAGCTTCTGTCACTAAAACAAATTCCTAGTATGTGTAAACATACCTGGCAATAAAGCTCATTCTGATTATGATTCTGAAATGCCTGCTAGTTTTGCTAAAAAATACCTGTGAGCTAAGCTGTAGCCAAAGATTGCCATACAGTGCACCTAGTGACAATGGGCCTCATTTACAAAATGTTGCGCAGAAACCGTCCTAAATTTGATCTTACGATCATTTCTCAGATGTGCGTATGTGCGATTCATAGAATGAATGTACACACAGAAAATGAGCGTATGCCTCTCTTTCAGATGTGCAATCTATAAATCGAAAATGATCTTGAACTTGCGCACAGCTGAATGGTTTCAGTTCTCCGCGTTGTAAACGACACCTTATTAATGACATTTACATATAAAAGATCAACAGTCATCGTCCAAATCCTTAGCGAGCTGCAAGAATAGCTTAGATTTCCAAAAACCTGCAGTAATCTGACAATGAAAAGTGCGTACGTCTGCTCAGACCCTGACGTGGCTCTAAGCACTTTTCCACATCAAAGACCGTTTTTATAAATATGAGCGTTGGCGTGGATTTAAGCATACGCACAGATTTGATCTTATAGTGTGCGTACGTTTAAATCCAAGCTTTATAAATGAGGCCCCAGGCACTAACAGCCCGAGGCAACTTCTGCAGCTCAATACCCCCTATTATTATTATTATTAACTATATGAACTCTTAAATAGATCACAGACTCACTGCGTCTATCATCAATAAGGAGGGGAAGGCTCGAAGACTGCCGCCCGGACCCTCAGCTATAGTTCCAAATGGACAGCCTGCTCCCGGGGAGCAAGTGGTTTTAGCATCCTGCCCTAAAGACCGGGAGAGGCCTCAGGAGAGAACCCCATCCTTTCAACTGCTTGCTCTACCTAGGAAACATGGCAATGTTCTCCAGGTAGACCTGGCAAGAGAGCATCAGATTGGAGTGCCATAGCAACTCCTTATTCATCATTGCCGATACAGAGAACTAGGGGTGTTGTGATATACGGGTATTGATAATAACTATGATATTCAAAACATGAAATATCGATATTGTGTTAATTAAGGGTGTGACAATATACTGGCATTGGCGATAACCGGAATATTTAAAATGAGTAGTACGCATTAGGGATGGTAAGATTCACCGATTCGCATCGGTGCATCGGCATAAAAGTGCATCAATGCATCAATTTAAAAAAAGTGTGCCTCGGATACAAGTTGGCATTTGTATCGCGATGCATCGTTTCTAACATATTTGCATCAGTAAAAACTGATTTATTTATATATAATTATTAGTAGATGCGCTATACTTTTATTATTTAGAAAGTGACCAATAATTTGTGACCAGTATTTCATATGTAGATTGATTTCTCCTCTCTAAACTGTTTCTCACTCGCGTTCTCTCATCACCTCTGCTGCTACATGAATATGACGTATCACAACCTACACTGTAACAATACAAAGCGGGTTGAAAATCAGCAAAGTTATACCAAGTATACTTTTAAAATGTGCATTTTTGTAATAATGTCAAATTAAAAGTTTACCATAAATGCGTGTCAGCAGAACTTTAACTATATATATATATATATATATATATATATATATATAATAAAAAATAAAAAAGAATGACCAAATTACATATAAAGATGTATTTAAGTCCTACTTAAGATGTGTATGCACCAGAAAGAATAACAATTAACTTAAATATGGCGCATCATCATGTCAGCACGTTTAGTGCCTGGCTAAAATGGATTACCAGGATAAGTGAACAAGACCCTACGCTTAAAAGTAGCACAGTTGTTTAGACCAGTCACCCTTTATTTTATATAGTTGATTCAAATCTGTTGAAAGTGACACCGCAAACATCACAAATGTAAATTAATGCACACACTCACTGTTTGTGCAGACTTAATCTTTGGCACTCACATTACTCTTGTTTATGTTTTATCGCTCTCACTCTCTCTTTCTCCTATAAATAAATCACAAATCTCATCCATCTTTAATTAGCATCAAATCATGCAGAAATTTTCCAGCGATGAATTGACATGACCAATCATGATTACGGCCTGCTTTAACTAAATGGAGGAGAGCTATTTATGTTTGTGGCTTCAGTGCGCGTCTGACTCACAGTACTGATGTTTATAGGTCTCGCCTTCAAATTATTGAAGACTATGAAGTGTGGGATTGTGACAAGTTTATCAAAAGTCTCTACTTATAAAAGCACTATTTTTTCTGACCTCACTGTCAAGTTCTCCAGTGAACATAAGAGACAGTGTTGATATGTGGGAAGACTTGCTAAAAAACAGGGCCCTGCATTTACAGTATGTGGGAGTAAAAGCAGACATTTAAATTCATAGAAACAAGACACAGAGGTAAAGAGAGAAAGAGAACCGGCTTCGTATACCTGAGAGAAACTGAACAACAGAAGTGTGTAGGAGAGGTCAAGCCATTTAAATATGCAACTATTGGAGCTCATTAATTACAATTCAGTTGTTTTTTTTCTTTCTTTTTTCTGTGTGGTTGCAGTGCACTGCTGTGACGCGCCTCACTGAAGCACATCACCGGTGGGACTGCAGAAATGCTGTCTGTTTGGCACCTGTGTTCCTGTCAACCTATGTGCTTGTATTAGAATGCTGCTGTCATATATTTGCATTATAATTGCCTGCAATGCTGCATTAATCTGGCTTGACTACGCGGGATGATATTATTATTTGACTTTATTAACGTGTATATATTTGTGTGTATATATTTGTTTGTGTGCATTTTGAAGAGACAGGCAGATAGACAAAGAGATCTGAAAAAAAGCTAAGTCTTTGGATAAAGTAGGGTTTGCAGCATTGCTATTATTATTATTATTAATGAAAACTCATTAACTGCATTTTCAATAAAAAATAAATAAATGCTAGCAAGCTAGCAAGGAAGCAAGCAAAAACTAAATTACAAAAAACAACAACAAAATTGACAAAATAAAATTGTGTGTATGTACATTAGATTCGATTTTATTTTACGAATGAGAGCACAAACGTGTTGCCCTTTATCACTGTCTTTGACTTTAATTGAACCCTTAGCTTGAAAGTCACAAAGGCACAAAGCTTACTATTTAGACATATTTGGAAGATTATTATGCTCAAGTAAGCAGTCCCATTGTTCTCTCTCTCGTTCACACACGCACACAGATGTACCCCCAGGGACAGTTCCTGCAGACAGCAGGGAGAGCTTGTTCTCAGAGCTGCTCAAAGTGGCTGCACAAATTGAGCTTGGCACATCCAAGACTTAACATGTACGGTACACAGCAGCTATGGCTGTGTCCACAATCAAAATACGTGATGAAACATTTAAAAGCTACTTCCTCTAACCTTTGCAAGACTGACAATTTATTTAGTAGGCTGTTTAAAATTCTACAAAGCAACAGCAGTAGTCCAGATGCTTAATAAAAACGGTGCAGGTGGAGGAGTGAGTCTGAGGGCATTTCCTGCAGCAAAGGAAGAACACCACCACCATATATCACTACCTTTGAGTGGAAATATCCTCCATGGTATTAATACTTCTCTAGTTTTAGTTTACATTTTAATTAGACAACTTCAAAGTGGCCAACCTAGGCTCATTGGAAATAAGTGTCACTACCTACATTTTACAAAACTTTTCCTCATGCAATTCACTGCAGTATTCAGCTGAAATGAACACTAGAGGCAGTACAACGGCAATAACTTGTATTCCTTTTTACACAAATTGTGATTATGGGGCAGATTATCAATTAATAAAGACTTTTTTTTTGCACAGATTCTTGCACACTGCCATGTTATGACCTCAAAACACTTTTACCGTACTGCATGATTTGTAAACTAATACATTTGTAGGTTATGTTAGGTCTTTATTGTCATTGCATATGTTTATACAATAAAAATTCTGTTGGAGCAATCCGATTTGCAGCATTGAAAAAGAAAAATAATTTTTACATTTTACGTTAAAATACATTACACATCCAAGAAATGACACATTTTGACATTTGCATCACACAACCAGCTCCATATTTATGGCTATTCTAACATAGTAAACTGGCTCATTAGCTCACCTACTATAACATTGCATTTGTTATGTGGAGAGCTCCGGTATGAGTCCAGTGAAACACGAGTCATGATAAAACAAAAGATCTTCTTTTAGAGACTTTTAGAAGAAAGATAAAAATGTCATAGCTGCTTCAGCAAATGTTTTTATCTCATATTTGCTTTTGTTAACACTATTGGTTTGGTTCAAATTACTAATTAAAATGAGCTAAAGCAACACAATTGCTATACATTTTGTCCTAACTTAATTTCATTGTGTTCAATCTACTTAAATACATGTAAAATTGAAGTTTACTTTATCCATTTGTGTTGGGATTACATGAATGATTTTTGTTGCATTTGACTGAAAATGGTCAGATTATTTTAGTTCCCAGCATGCTTTGCATATGACTGGATCAGGGGAGTAAATGTTGAAATTAATTGTTATTTTATGTGTTTTTTGAGTGAAGGGAAATACCTGTTACTGTTTAATGTTCAGTTATGTTTTATATTTAAAAGAGTTTCTGTTACATGTTGAAGTTTTTATGGTTAACATTGTGTTGAAGAGTAGAGCTTATGGTTAGGTTGTGGATGGCTGGAATGGCATGTTGTCATGATACTGGAATTTCTAACTTCGATATGATACCTTAAAAATATTGATATTCAATTCCATGGTGAAAACTGCCATATAGACTGCCATACAGATAATTTATGTCAATTTTTTGATAATTTGGGTAATTTTGTTGTAACAGCTTACACAGCACATGAAGGCTTTATTTAAATCACTGAACTACATTTAAAAAAAGTCAAGTAAACAGTCAGTAATAAAATAAGAACAATTAAAATCGCAAACGATAGCACATAAATACAATAAAATAAAGAGATAAATGAAATAAACATGGATTTAATTTTTTTCAGGTGGGTCTAACAGTAATATTCAGGTAAGGAATACTACAAAAATGAAAGTAAAATTAGTTGTTTTCTCTTTAGTCTTTTGTTCTTTGATTAACATGACAGACAGCAGCAGGTGTATTAGGCTGCTGTCACTTCAAGAGCTTGTGCACAGATCCAATATACTGTTACATAACATGTTTTTTCTCTCAACTATGTTCCAAAACTAACTGTGTTCACCTGAATACTTGGCAAGATGGGAATTTTGACAATTTTGTATGTATTTGACCGTTTAAGCGCAATAAGCCATGAAAAAGAAGCCAATTTGGTACTCACAACACAAGCTGTTTGAGAGGTGGCTATATTGGTGCATGCACTTTAGGTGTGCGAAACATGTGGGAATTACTAAAATTATGTGCAATATAAGCAATATTCAACCGGAGCAAATGAGATGAGTGAGCGAGAGGAGGCAGGCTAATAGGCTAATAATTTCGTATATAATAAATTACTTGAGCCTCAGAGCGTGCAGACAAAATGCAATAAAGTTATTAAGCAGATGTCTGCTTAATAACTGGGAGTTAATTTATACTGAACCACTTTGACGACAGACTTTGCTGAGGCATTTCAGAACAACCAAGACAGCATTTCAGATGCTTTGCAACGAGATTGGTCTGCTGGTTAGTCCAGTTATGCCATCCCATCGCAAAGTCAATTGTCTTTTTTGATGCAAATCGAGGAATTTATTCGGTAAATGTGCTTCCGTTGTAGTTTATGTGCAGGTTTTCTTATCGGATAAAAAGTTTATCCGTCTCAATTGAGCGCATAAGTTTTTTTTAGCGCATTTTTATGCGATATCCCAAAATGCGCTTAAAAATAGGTGAGTGGAAACATAGCTGGCACCACTATCAACGCCTAAATGAATCTGCAGAGGTCAGCTGGTACAGCTTGGAGCTCAGAAATATCCCATCTTACAAGCTGTGATTACTAGTCCTATTAGGACGTGAACGCTTTTTACAAGTTGAAATTTCGCAATTACGATAATTACTACATGGCGTGAACGCACCTTTAATCCCAAAGGAACCCACAATTTTACGTTTCAGCTTTTCAGCGAGGTAAAAATGCATTGAATAAACTCAATATAACACTACACAATACAGCTCAACATGGAAAATCTATAAAAATCACACAGGAAATATAGGTTTCACATCTCCTAGTTAAGTTACACATCATATTTTTAAGAGTATGTTTACTCTTGGAAATTGCGAACAAAATAATCTTTTGAAAACTCGACAATTACTTTTAAACTGGACATACATCATCACTGAACGTTTATCAATCTCTCAAGTGTCAATAGCCGCTTTTCCACCGTCGGGCCGAATGGTTCTCATTGCATAACCGTTCTATTCCGTGCCGATCCGGACCAGCTGGTACAGTTACGGTTTCGTTTTCCACTGTGGGGCTGATAACGGCCGCTCTTTGGAATGTAATATAAAAGCGACAGTCGTTGCCTTGGTAACGCAATGGTTTACTTGTGATATGAGATGTAATAAAGACCGCGTTATGGCCGATGATTAGATATTTCTTTTAATTTTATTATTAATTTGTGTTTACGTCGCTCAAATAGAGCGCTTAGCCAGCTACAGAGAAACTGGTAGCCAGGCAACAGACAAGTGACCAATCCTGTGTGGCGACATCACTTCACGGATTCTACCAGCACGATTTACGGTTAGACAACCGTGCCGAGAATTCTGGGTCGGGATGCTCAAACAATCAATAGTGTTACAAAGCCACAATGTTTACACTTTATGGGGAAGTCAACCAATGTTTTTTTCCTTATAGTTGTCTATTTGTATTAAGCTATAGGAGAAAGTATTTAAACCTGGAATAAGTATCATCACATTTAGGCCCCTATTCTAAGCAGAGAATAGAGCAACATTTCTAACAGGGACAGTTCACAAATTAAAATTCTGTCATCATCATCATTGGTAATCATTGACTTCTACTGTATATGTAAAAAAAAAAAAAAGGAACAGAGACATTTCAGGATTTCAAGTTTAGAATTACACCTGGGTGAGTAAATGGTGATAGAATTGTCATTTTTGGTGAACTATCTCTTTAAGTGTCATTTTAAAGTATCTCTTTAAGTGTCATTAAAGTCATTAGGCAGGATGAAGGGGGTTTGGAAAGATTTGTGTTCTTATGTATTTCACTCCCTGTCAAGCAACAGTGAAATGTAGACAGCCCATTCATATGAAGTTTGTAGTGTAAATGGGGTGTATACAATATACATTAGAAAACAGTAGAAATACAGATCGTGTGTGTGTGTTATGTAGCATACTAACTCAAAATGGTGGTACTTGTCAGGACTAATTGGAGGTAGACTTTGTTAAATAATAGAGAGTATAAGTACAATTAATCATTAATGATAGTAATCTCTGCCACAAGATGTCTTGGCTAGTGCTAACTGTAACTGTCAGGGACATCATTTTATGTTTCACTGTAATTCAAGATTTAGGAATTACATAAAATTACACATGGTCAAAACATGGGTACCTTAAATGTAAATACTGTGTGTGAGCCGAACACTTATTTTCATTCAGTGTATCTAACCATCAAGGAAATGTAATCCATGAGGAAAGTTTGCCAGCAACAGGTGCCCTGTTGCCATGGTAACTGTGAAAACATCCTAATGAAGGATATCCATGATTGGCTAATTGTGCTACTCGAAACAGCAGAGACTGAATGAGATTTGGACCTTTATCTGGAATGTGGCATATGGAATAGTCACCCCTCACACATACTCACACACATGAATGTTAATGCTTCAATTATGAAGTGATTATTTCGAGATTGCAACCCACAGAATGTCTCTATCGAGGCCTCTTCAAATTGTTTCATAAAAATGTCTGGGTCAGCAGTGGTTTCCCATATGTACCTCACAGGTCATCACTATTCTGCCTGTGCTAAATCCGAACCCTCCTCCTCCATCTTTATAAACAAAACCAATTCTCCCGTTCCCATTTGTGTTGTCTCTTTGACTCCATGACCCTAACTCCACCCATAATGAGGATGGGGATTCTGAGTCCTATTCTAAATGCATTAGGACAGTAAACACATCACAAACGGCTAATTGTGTTTATGCTGCTTCGATTTTTTTTTTGTGCCTTATATTTTTGCTGGTCCAAGTTTTTGTTTGCTGTGACACCAACGTGACCGGTGGCCCATTATGAATTCTGAACAAAACCTCAATAAGGGATCTCACAAAAACCCCCAACACCTTTCTGTGTCACCAGATAATTACAACATAAATGCAACTCTGCCTTTCCATCTGCACAGTGATTGGTGGTAAAATGGGGCTAATTAGCATGCGACCACACCATTCAACAAAAATTTGTTTTTAACAATTGGCCTCTGTGCGCACAGCCCTCCCATAAGCACTTATGTTATTATGGAACAAAACTGAATTCAAAGAGGTACACATGTCAGACGCCGCTTTTCGGCCACCGCAGTTGCTGCTCTGGAGAGACCACATAAAAGGCAATTATAGTTTAGAGTAAACCGTGGGATATTGTGAAACCAAAAGTTAGCATAACATTAACACTTTTTGATTTGATTTGCATTAGATTGGTACCTTTTGAGATCCTTTGTATTCTGGTGTGTATTCCTTGTCTCTTGTCTTTTAAAGAATGAGCCATGTTGATGGACTTTTAATTACCCATGAAGCTTTTCCTTTCAGGGATCACACGACTGAATTCTGAAATAATCAATTCATTTGGGTCCCTTATTACTTTTTAATCTAAAAGAAGAGAGCAAATCATCACACTGAATGAGTGAATGAGCTGAATAAACTGTGGTCTCAGTAAGAGGATTTTAAAGAGGCAACGACTGCAATGGCTGCCCAAAGGTCTGAGTGTTTGTTCATGTGTTTTAGTGTTTAATAATAATTAATAATTTGTTACATTTATATAGCTTTTTTCTCTGTACTCAAAGCACTTTACATATAGAAGGGGGGAATCTCCTCAACCACCTCCAATGTGCAGCATCCACCTGGATGATGCGACGGCAGCCATATTGCACCAGAATGCCCACCACACACCAGTGGATAGGAGACAGATGAAGCCAGTCAGTATATGTGACCCGTGCTGGCAAAATGAGTCGGAATGCGCATGGGCTATTTGTGGCAAAACAAGTCAAAAATGTTGATTTTGGTCGAATTTGAGGTTTTCACAAAAATGAGTTCATTAAGCCCTCATCTAGCAATCCAAATGCTTCAAATAGCAATTAAACATCTAAAAGTATCTTTATTTGTATGCATTCTGTATTCTGAGAGGAGTACCTTTCCTTTGTCCATGAAAAATGGCGTTTTTCTCTGCTCGCTTACCACTTGCGCTTCCCCTCAGCAACTTCCTCATTAGTCCAAGTTTGGTATAGTTTTAAAGCACAGCATTCCAACTTTGGGAAATATTCATAGCAGATTTTTGATGGCATGAGTCTGAACCAATGAAATGAGATTTTCAAACTCATGCTGATATACATTTACATTTACATTTAGTCATTTAGCAGACGCTTTTCTCCAAAGCGACTTACAAATGAGAATAGTAGAAGCAATCAAATCAACATGAGTACAACAGTATGTAAGTGCTGTGTCAAGTCATAGTTTCATCAGTAAAGTGCTCGTAGCAAGGTTTTTTTTTTTTTTATATATAAAAAACAAATATAAACAAATCGATCTTACTCGCGCTGACTGACAGATCCGAAGCGTGCGCACAAAGATGCCTCAGACAGTGCGCAATCTCGATATACACATATAAACAGAATTACAATACTTCAAAGTATTGAAGTAAAATATTGAAAATATTGATAAGTTGAATATATATATTTTTCTATAGATATTTGGTTTTGACAAGGTGTGCACCAAATTAGGTGTTATTAACAGGGATTTTAATGTATGGTTGCTAGGTGATTTTGTTTTGGAACCTTCAGAAAACTTTAATTAGATTTTTCTCAAAATTGACTTTGCTGACTCTATCGACTTGTGTAGCTCAGTCATTTGTTCTCTGATTCCAACATATCATACATCACTTTGAAGGTTTTTTTTAAAGGGGCTCTATGTAGGAATGACACCCAGTGGTCGAAATAGGTACTGCAGTCCAAATTCAAAATATTGTTTGCCCCGCCCCCTCGTTCAAAGACGCAGGTTGCCAGCTTGAGGACACGCAACAAGAGGGAGCGCAATTGACAATGAAAGCTGAGGAGACTTACACACTGTAAGCTGATGAGTTGATTTATCTGTGTTTTAATATGCTGTCGTTCATAGAGATTTTTAGATGGATGCAGAGGTTTTTTTTAGGTCAGGTAGAATCTGTGATTCTCTGACCCAGTTTGTTTGCTGGTTTCCATGGCTGCAGTACGCTGTGTTTTCCGCCAACTGGCAACCTGTGATGTCGAAATACTATTGGATAAACTGGCAGCACACGGTTTCGCACAGACCAAAACAAAGACAGACTTTCCGACACGGAACGCACATTTCAAAGTAGAATATCTGGCTGTAGCATTGTTTTTCTGAGAAACAGGTAGGTGAACTTAGCATGTTTCCTAAATATCTGCAAACATATTGGGGTATTTTTATGCTTTATTAAAGTAAAAATCTTACATATAGACCCTTTAAATAGAGATTAAATTGTTGAAAATAACTCATTTTTGAAAACTTGCTCATTGAGACTCATTTTGCCAGCACGGGTCATGTATGGGGATGATTAGGAGGCCAATGGCCAAATTTGGCCAGGATGCCAGGTTTACACCTCTACTCTTTTTTGAAGGACATCCTGGAATTTTTTATGACCACAGAGAGGGAACTTCTCTCAACAGAAGTTCTGAAGCACAAAACATCAATCACGCGAGCCAGCTCACCAAACAAAGACATGTGATAGATGTTTTGAAACAACAAACTGTTATTTAATTATATTTCAGCATTAACATGCATCGCTAGGTAACATAAAAAAAGTTCTGTTGTTTTTCATAAATACCAGTAGTGATGTTGTACAAAGAAGACGCTATCATGTTGTAATGGAGGCCAGTTAGTAAGAGCTATGCGAATAAACCTCACTCCCCTGCCTAAGATGCATGCTAGCAACTGATGCTAGAGACTGCGGTCTTTAGCCTCCCATGTTTGAATCCCGCTCGGAGTGGGTCGAGTAGGACACAATGTCACCATCAGAATTTCAATGTGTAGTGAGCCAGTCCTTACCGGTTCCCCGAATTTGTGTTTAGGGTTCTTACATTTATCTACAAAACGATAAAAGGGAAATATATACTGTACATATATCTTTATGACATGAAAGATTCGTAAATTTTGTACTTTTTTCGCTGAAAAAACATAAGTATTATTACGTTTTAGTGCTATAAATACGTCAATATTGTAGTTTCAGCACCTTTCTAAATGTACAAAAATGTATGTTTTGTGTCTTTGAAAGTTACGTATTTATACGTATTAACAATGAGAACAGGCTGGATTGAGATGCACTCAAATGGATTATACTTTCGAAGGCTATGCGTTTTGCTGTACGCAATTTGCTAGCGTTCACAGTAAATCTGAAGTATACTTTGGGCTTTAAGATGCGTTCACATTTACCATTGTTAGGCAAATTTTTACAGGGGAAAACTAGTCATTTTAATATGGAATCGATGCGATTTGGAATTTCGTGTGAGGGCAAAAGATTTTCTCAATTAGATTTCGAAACGGATTCAAGTTGGTTACACATATTCGCCGCATTAACCAACAGAATGCTGCTTGGTTTGAAAGTGACTTTTGAGTGAGCTGTGCTTCATAGAACACTACATTATTGACAATAGACCTTTGCTAATGTGACACCTTTATACATGGTATAAATGGGAATACATTACACTTCAACTGTCCTAGAAATACCTCACAGATTATTTACTGCCTGTGTATTTAACCAAAACAGATTACAAGGAAGTAAATCCTTCAAAATATAAGGAGAAATGGGAATGAGCAAGATTGTGTGTGAGTGTGCATGTAGAGAGAAAGAGAAATGGGTGAATGTGAGTATCAGAGAGGCTCATCAGCTCAAGACCTCACAAGGATTTATTTGAACTCCATCTCATCCTGACTTGAAGTCCCAATGACACTTCCAGATAATGAGCCTTAAGATATTTCTAAAAGATGTGTGATTTTTCTTCTCTCAGTCTCTCTCTCTTTCTTTCTGCGCTGTAAGGATTAGGTTGTGCACTAATAACAGATCTTGTCGCTCTTTTTAAATGGGGCATCTGAAGGGCTCTTAAACCTTGGAAGCTTTGATGAAATAATGTAATCTAAACTCCTTGACACAATGATAGACCACAGCTGTGGCTTTGAGCACTGTTTTGACTTCCTCTTGGACATTTTCACAACAAAACACTTAAGTTCTTTAACTGTTATGCTTCACTGTAATGCCAGAACACTTTTAGTATTCATCAGACTGCATCATATTATCTTGTAAAGTAAAATGGATGGAACCATAAAGTAAGTCTGAAATATTTATTTATTAAAATAAAAAAATAAATAAAATAATGTGTTTAGTTCAAGGTCTTACCTGGAGAGAGCTACTGCTGTCATTTTTTTCACTGACACAGGAAACATTTCAGGCCAATCACCTCAGCTGTAAATGTCATATGACAGACCATGTGACATGTTGCATAGTTACAGCATCTACTGTACAAGCAGAGACTACAGAAGCAGTATCAATATTCTAAAGTAACAAGCATGATAACTCCTTAATATTGACTGCAAACATTTGTAAACATTCTAGGTTTTTGTAAGGTTTTGACTCAAATGTTACTACATCCTTCTAAATGAATTACTAATTATTTGGATCAGTATTCTGAGTGAAGATCATGGTAACCCACTAGTAATGACTCAATGTTACCAAATCCATTGGAAAGAATTACTATCCAAAACCTTACAAAAACCTCAAAAGCTTACAATGATTTCAGAGTTATGTTTTCTGTATCCAAATAATTAGTAATTCCTTCTGAAGGATTTGGTAATACTGACATTACTAGTGGGTTGCCATGATCTTTACTTTTGAAATAATTATACATTATGCATTATTCACATTAATTATAAACCTAGTAGTTCTTAGTAGTCCTCTGGGAGGAATGAAAGAATAGTAGTTACTGATTAGCTAATAATGAACTTCCACATTCGACTAAGCATTACTAATTCGTTGAGCAGTTTCTTGTTAGTTAATAGTAGTTACTAGAGTGTTAATTTTGCACCTCTTATTTGTTCCTGTGTAGTTGTTCATTAATGACTTAACAGTATTCTAAAGTGTTACCAGCTAACCAGCTAATCCCTATCCCCCTGGTTTAGTTTGCAACATGTCGAGGGTGTGACCTTGCTGAAATAGTGGTAGTTTGAGTGCAGTAATTTTTCAGGACAATGATGTCACGGTCACACCAGGTTCCCCCTCTCCCAAATCGTTTACTCTCACCTGCATTCTAATTGCACACACCTAGTCATCATTTACCTACTCATCAAGGACAGCATTTATACTCAGCTCACACACACATTCTTTGTCTGGTCTCATCATTGTTTACCAAAGACTGTTCAGACGCTCGTATTGATCTTAACTGTTGGAAATACTTACTTGGATTTTTCCATCGTCGAGTCATTGTTGTTCTCCATCGCCTATCTGCTCCTTTGTTGCTCTGCTGTGCTTACTCCCTCAGGTTGGTCTCCTCTTGTGTTCGTCTCACCTCCAACAAAGAACTGTTCATTTCAAGTTAAGTGCTGTCCTTGTTTCATCTATCATCTATATACTTACCTGCGTTTCCTGACATCCCACAAACCTTTTAAAATCCTGGCTGTTGAGTTCATCTACTGTCTCCACCTCTGAATCCCATGACAAATATAAGGCAACAATGAGAAAGATTGAATCGCTGCAGTCAGGGCCTAAACCTAACTTTTTGCTATACCTGCCAGTAATGAGAGACACCAAAATTACAGATACCAATGAAAATTCACAATTCTCTATTCCAATTTTGATACCACAGCTAAAACTACTAGCCTAACTAATATATATTTTTAAACATTATTAAAGACAAGTAATTAGTAAACAAAAAAAGGAACAAATAATCAAATTACAAATATATATAATAGAACAAATATACAAATGAAAAAAAAAAAGTGATTTTCAGGTAGGTCTACAGTAGTTTTCAGGTATAGAAATTGAATAAAGTAGTCAAGTCAAGTCACCTTTATTTATATAGCGCTTTTTACAATGTAGATTGTGTCAAAGCAGCTTTACATTGATAACTGGTACATTATTTGGCTGCACAGCAGCTCTTAAAGAATAGTGTCAATGCAGGCAGATCAAAGCACTGTTGAATATCAAATGTCAAGTCAAATGTCAAGTGTCCCCAACTAAGCAAGCCAAAGGCGACAGCGGCAAGGAACCCAAACTCCATCAGGTGACATCAGGTGGCAGACAAGTGGCAAATAGGTGTTTAAATGGAGAAAAAAACCTTGGGAGAAACCAGGCTTAGTCGGGGGGCCAGTTCTCCTCTGGCCAACAGTGCTTTGTTACGATTCAGGTTGCCATCGTAAGTCCAATAGGATCGCAGCATTCAAAGTATTTAATCCAGTTCCATCCAATTGAGGATCGTATTCATCACGCCGGTATGGACGGTTGTTGAGGAACTGTGTCGTGGCTGTCGTGTCGATGAGGCCCTCACAGTGGATGATCTAGTTGACTCAATCTCTGCTGATACTTCAGGGCTGCGTTGTGGTCGTGTCAAGGCGCAGGTCCTTGGTCTCACCTGGATACGGCCCGGATCCGGTTGACTACGGTGAACCTCGGGATAACCAGAAAGACTAATGTTAGCGTAGATGCCATTCTTCTTCTGATGTAACGAGTACATCATGTGTTATAGGAAGTGTTCCCGGTTCCGGCTGACCTAATTTATGCAGCCTAATAATCCTTTAACGGATTTGAAAATATAAATTGGTAATGTGTTATGTGTATGCCAGGTTAAAGAAATGCGTTTTTAGTCTAGATTTAAACTGACAGAGTGTGTCTGCTTCCCGAACAATGCTAGGAAGATTGTTCCAGAGTTTAGGTGCCAAACAGGAGAAGGATCTACCGCCTGCGGTTGATTTTGATATTCTAGGTATTATCAGCTGGCCTGAATTCTGAGATCGCAATAGACGTGAAGGACTATAATGAATTAGGAGCTCGCTCAGGTACTGGGGAGCTAAACCATTTAGTGCTTTGTAAGTAATTAGCAAGATTTTAAAATCTATACGATGTTTAACAGGAAGCCAATGCAGTGTTGACAGAACCGGGCTAATATGATCATACTTCCTAGTTCTAGTAAGAACTCTAGCTGCTGCATTTTGTACGAGCTGTAGTTTATTTATCAGGCGAGCAGAACAACCACCCAGTAAAGCGTTACAGTAATCTAGCCTTGAGGTCACGAACGCATGAACTAACTGTTCTGCATTTTTCATTGAGAGCATATGTCGTAGTTTAGATATATTTTTAAGATGGAAGAATGCTGTTTTACAGATGCTAGTAACATGGCCTTCAAATGAAAGATTGGTATCAAAGAGCACACCCAGGTTCCTAACTGACGACGAAGACTTAACAGAGCAGCCATCAAGTGTTAGACAGTATTCTAGGTTATTACATGAAGTTTTTGGCCCAAAAATTAGAATCTCTGTTTTTTCTGAATTTAGTAGTAGGAAATTACTGGTCATCCAATTTTTTATATCAGCTATGCATTCCGTTAATTTTGTGAATTGGTAAGTTTCGTCAGGGCGCGAAGAAATATAGAGCTGAGTATCATCAGCGTAACAGTGAAAACTAACGCCATGCTTTCTAATGATATCTCCCAAGGGTAGCATGTACAGAGTGAAAAGCAAAAGTAATCAAATGCATAATAACACCGCATATAGTCTTCACGGTATAAATTAAATATAGATTAATCCTTAATAAAGTTACAAAAGTATTTCAGTTAAGAGCAGTGCATGATTTTTTTTCTTTGTTTCATTAACATTAAAAACACAGACAGCAGCAGGAATATTAGGATGCTGTCACTTTAAGACAATGCACAGATCCAATATACTGATACTGTACACATGCATTGTCTTTCTCGATTGTGTTCATTTCAGGGATAACAGTCTGTGTTTACTAGGATACTCGCTGAGACGGGCATTTGTATTTTTTACATAATTTTGTGTGAATTTGTCCGTTCAAGCACAAGAAGACATGAAAGAGAGCTCAATTCAGTATTCAGTTCCCTTTCCTGTCTTTTTGCGCAGTTTCATACACTCGCCATCACCGATTTTTGGCGCTTGGAGAGTGTTACTTTTAGGCCCTGGCTGCAGACAGCTTAAATGTCATGTATGTTAACAGTAAACTGCTTTATGTCTGTCTCTACATTGTATTCAAATTTTCTCATGTAAAAAGGATTCACAGCAGCTCGTCCATAGAACACAAACACCCACAATGGATACACAAAGAGCAGGCAGTTTGTGTTTACTAGAGTGTGATGATTGCTAACATGTCACAGCTTGAGGGCAGAGGGGGTCATGTCCACGGAGACCGACAGTACCAGTCTCATACTGACTGTCATCATGTTGGAGTTAAAGGTCAAAGTGGTCTGCTTTGATGATATAAGAAGCGGACATATGAGTAATTTTGCCTCTAGAGCTGTTAATCTCCTGCTTTTGGCCTGTGTTTTCATAGCACATGCTATCAAATACAATGGCACAAAAAGCAGCTAAACAGACCAGTGAGTGTTTTAACAGTTTTTTTTTTTGCATTGTCTCCATCTTTAAAATGTACCCATATTTATTTGTAAAAAGACATTTTTACTTAGAAATAGTTTTAAACCCTTTATATTTTCAAATATAGTTTTACATTTTATAATGATATTACCCCATGCGTAACAGATCATTTTATTTTATTTATTATTTGTTGAGCCAGAATAATTCTAAGTGTTTAGATAGATTGGAATAAACATGAGAAAAAAAGAGAAATGAAGGACTGGAAAGCAACATTCTTTGCTTATTATATGCAACTTATTCAATATACAATGGTTGATGGTTGCTATGTTTCTTTAAAAGCATTCATAATCACATCAATCCAGTAAAACATTGCATTTGATGACTTGAATGAAAAGCATAAGAAGAAACACTGATGTGTAGGAGGAAGGAAATGCAGACATGCATGGCCTTATCACATACATAAAGAACGCAAGCAAATGCGTGTGCACATCTACACAAACACTGTTCTCTGATAGCATCAATCATCTGTAGGAATCAGTGTGTTGCATGACTCATTTTACATTTCATAATGCATAAAATAAATCAAAGTTATTGGTTTCTTATCGTACAAAAGGGGGGATGTGCAAAATCATGCATTTTCAAACACAAAACATGACATGTTTGTCAAGCAATGCTCACATCAGATTTTCTCCTTCAGAACTATATGCAAATAATGGAGCAGAGTGACCTTGTGATGCGGGAACAGATGTGGCTCCCAGCGAGCAAGCAAGCACTTCAACAAGTGCAGATATCCTGCAGTGTGAAGTTGCTGTAAATACAGTGCTGGAAGGTGAGAAAAATCATGGCAGAGCTTACATCGCCACAATATCTCTAATATGTAACACACACACACACGTCTGTTTTTGTGAATTGTGGACATTCCAAAGGCGTAATGGTTTTTATACTGTACAAACCATATTTTTCTATCGCCCTACACTACCCCTAAACCTACCCATCACAGGAAACTGTGCACATTTTTACTTTATCAAAAAAACTCGTATGATTTATAAGCCTTTTGAAAAATGGGGAC
The DNA here is from genome assembly GCA_039654765.1 of Mylopharyngodon piceus. Lineage (NCBI taxonomy): Eukaryota > Metazoa > Chordata > Actinopteri > Cypriniformes > Xenocyprididae > Mylopharyngodon > Mylopharyngodon piceus. The sequence continues at coordinate 5,755,510 of CM077439.1, forward strand.
ATGAGGTAATGTCCTCATAAGTCACCCTCTCCTTGTAATACCTATGTCATACCCATGTCATTATACAAATGTGTCCTCATATGTCACAAAAACACACACAGGTTTGTTTTGCTATCTTAGTGAGGACATTCCATAGGCGTAATGGTTTGTACAAACTGTACATTCTATCCCCCTACACTACCCCTACTCCTAAACCTACCCATCACATTCTGCATTTTTAGTAACATTGTTTAGCATGTTTTTAAAATTTTAAATATGAGGACTCATGGAATGTCCTCATATTTCATGTTTACGTCGTAATACCAGTGTAATACCCATGTCATTATACAAATTTGTGTCCTCAAAATCACAAAAACAAAACACACACACCTCAATCTCTGAGATGAGACTATCAGGGGTTGGTTGTGTGAAACACACACAGACGAAGGAGCTTCAATGGAAATGTCTTTAATAAAACTCAGGAGATCAAACATATACAACCTAACATAAACGCAAACGAGAACCGACAGAGACAGAGGGAGAACACAATATATATACACAAGTCAAACAAAGGGTCCACACACCTGGGACCAGTGAACTCAAATCAGGGAAACCATAGAAAAACAAGTGGCGGGAAAACTGACAATAAAGAACATGTGACAAAAGGAAACAAACAGAACCCTGACATTACTCCCCCCTCCCGGAGGGAGTCCAACCGGGGAGGGGGGGTGGGCACCCTGGAGGCTGTGGGCAGAAGTAGACCCAGGTGTCCATGGCGGATCAGGCCCGTCGGGAAACGAGGGGCCTTGCGATGAGGCTCGGGAGTGGCGGCAGCCGCGTGTGTTTCTGATGGGGCTGGATGAGGACGATACTTCTCTACTTTAACTTCTTCAACTTTGAACCATTTAAATAGAGAACGAGATTAATTGACTCGACTAGAGAGAAATAGCAAGCAGGTTCACTATAACGAATGGTATCCTCATCCAGGCCCATCAGAAAACAAGCACTAAGGGAAGCATCAGGCCAGCCCACCTGACAAGAGAGCTCAGAAAACTCCTCCACATACCTCTCCAACGGACGACCACTCTGCCTTAAACCACACAGGCGGTCCTCAGCCAGGATGGTGTTGTTATGGTCGGTTCTTCTGTCAGGGGTTGGTTGTGTGAAACACACGCAGACGAAGGAGCTTCAATGGAAATGTCTTTAATAAAAAAAACTCAGGAGATCAAACACATACAACCTAACATGAACACAAACGAGAACAGACAGAGACAGAGGGAAAACACAGGGAATATATACAAATCAAACAAAGGGGCAAACGAAACTAATTAACAAGACACACCTGGGTCCAATGAACTCAAATCAGGGAAACCACAGAAACAAACAAGTGGCGGGAAAACTGAGAATAAAGAACATGTGACAAAAGGAAACATAAACAGAACCCTGACAGAGACACTTGTCAAAAAGGAAATTTATCCATCTCATGATATTGGAGGAGACCATATCATATTCACTGACTTCCTGTAGTATGAATATTAACTGTTGTCTGGGTTTGCCTATGAACAGAAATTACAGGAAATTAAAGTTCACAGATCAGCCTTGGGAAAAAAAAAAAAAAAAAAGAAAAAAAAAACACTAGAAGTTAAGTAAATACAAACAACAGCACTCAAAACTACACCAGTTCCAGGAAAAATTTGAAAAATGGAACCTGAGGAAAAAAATTTGAGCTTCTTAAAAGTGTGTTTGTACAAAGCTTTTCATCTGTATATAACTTGCTTGCTATAACTTTTTTCAGTAGAAATTTATGGAATTCTTGTAGTTTACTTTACCTTAGGATTAAGATTCAGAATTTTTAGCCAAATCAGCCTTGTTGCAGGTGATATCCAAAGATATCCCATGGTAATCCCATGGCCTTGCAAGAACATTGACCAAACAATAAAAAAAACATGTAACATAATACCCAAAACACCTCTCGAATAGCATACACATTGATGTATATCAGACCTGAACATAGTACACATATGTAGATAAAAGATTAAAAGTGTAGAACTGGTGCAATCACTCAGTCCATGTGGATTTTCAGTTGCCATAAAGTAATGCCCCAAAATTGAAGGTAATATGCAATGTGTGAATTGTTTTGCAATAAATAATGTTTACAAAATGTTTCATTTTTGTCTGGCTCTAAAACAAACTCTGTACAAACTCTGTGAATTATCTGCCAGCTTCTTTGATATGCAAGTAAAGGTGTTGCTTCCCAACATCTGCTGCTTTGGCTGTGGATGATGGATCCCCTGCCCTAGCAAGGGCCGAATTTGTTTTGCTAACAAGCATGTCTATGCAAATGAATTAAATTAGCCAAGTGATATTTGATACAGTCTATTTGATTGACCAAACATATCACTGTCCCTAAAAGCTCTCACAGTTTCCATTGTTTCCCGCTTCTTGTAAAATACCTGAAATGTGTTACTGCCTGTGAGCAAGTGGACTTTCTTTCACGAAAAGATGAAGGAAAGCAGCAAAAAAAAAAAAAAAAAAAAAAGCTGTGCGATAGATTCTTTCTCTGCCGGGCGAAACCAAGGGATTCAAACATCAAACCCCGTCAACAAGGCACCTTTTCCAAGTCACTGATTACAGCTGCTCTTCCATCTGTGCTGGGTTTGAAGAGTGCGACTCGCATATGTGTGTAAGAGAGTGTGTGGAAACTCAATCAGAACAAACTGCTTCCCAACAGGTAGAGTTTAGCAGTCAATATGTCTCACCTCTGTGTCCTGCAGTCCACTGGGGGACTCCAAGCTAAAAGCTTTATCAGTATCACAGCCACAGCTTGGAAAAGTTGAAAATTGTTTCAGAGGGCCCAGACATTGACAAAAGCCTCATGGCACTTATGACAATTTTAAATCAAAACTAACCTCTAAGTCAAATTGATGATTTTCTCTGCAATGTTAAAATATTAATGAGGAGCTTCTCTTACAGTGTTTCTCCTTACAATAAGAACATGTTGAAATTGAATTTAATGAAGATTGGTTTCACACTTCAGTCTGTGACTAACCTTCAGTAAAACCGTTGCATTTTAGTTTTGCCGAGTTACACATTAGTGTAATTTTTTGTGACAGTTCAATGATGTTTCCAAGAACTCATCCAAGGTTTTCATCTACAGTCTCATAACTGAGAAATGCCATAATTGTTTTTCCTCTTTATTTTTGTGATAGAGCCTTCAAATGAACATGACACTTAATTTCTGGCTCAACAAAGACAAGACGTTACATGGGACTGTACGATACATTTCATCTCATTTTCTTTTTTATGACACCGGAAGACATAAAAGTATATTTTGAAAACTGACACATTTGGCTTCCAAGAAACCGAATGTGAATCTTCAGAGAGCCTGCTTTCAAAGACTCAGGAAACGGAGACAGACAAATGCTTTTTTCATTCTTTCTACATAAACAAATACATACGCACACAGTGGATTTTTAAAAGCCTCTGTGAACTCCAGGTTTTCCACAGAAGTCATGTTTCTACCCTCTGGCAATATCTAAACAGCAGACAATAAGCAGTCAGCATGCACACTTTAGCTATGAGTGCAATCTTTAATCTTCTGTGTTTATGGCACCTGCTATTTGCAGAGAGATGGGATGTGGAAATGTTTCCCTTCTCCCATGGCACACTTGACACTGTCAAATCACAAGGGAGTATTCGACTGAGTAAAATATATGCCATTCACACACATCTCATGGAAAGGAACGTGTTTTCCGTGTGTATTGGTCGCTTAGCAGGCATTTGCTTAACTTCTTCAACTACTTAAGTGGTTTTCTCAAAATACAAGTAATAACAAAGATCTATAAAGAGAACACTTTCTGGCATAATCATCAAGTTATCGCAGCCCACGAGATTTATTTATTCATTACCTACATGGAAGATTAGGTTGGAGGCAGAATTGCATTTTAAGAACTGCAACTAAGCAAAAAAAAAAAGAAAAAAAAAGCTAAAAAGCCAGAGAAAATCCCAAAGTTTAAAGAGGATGATACCAAAACAACACCCTATAAATCAATGACCATGATCACACTTTACAGAAATAATTAATTTTGTTCATAATTAGTCACAATCATGTTCTATTTCATCTTGTTTAGTTTCTAGTCTTACGGTGCGTGTCCACTAGCATGGAGCAAGTAGAGCAGAGCAAGCGTTTTCAATTCATTCCTATGGACGTTGAGCTTCACACATGCTGTGTGGATTTTGGGATTTACAGCAGACTGGAGAAAGCATTGAGAGCATCAAAAGGTTGGGCAGTTCTCAACTTATATCAAGTGAAAAACATGGGCAGCATCCAATTGCTGTGAGGTTCAGGTAGTGACTTTAAAAATATGCAGATTGTGCCAGAGTTTATGCTGGATTTAGTTCGCTTTCCTCTTTCCAAACTGTAATCAAACTGTAACCTAAACTTTATCACTTGTATCTGTGATGATTATTTTGCCCATGTGTTTAAATAAACATAGATTAAACACACAGATTTTTCAGTGGGGGTGGGGGTGGTCGAAGAGGACTTTGACATCACCACCTGCATGCCCACTTCTCTTGTTCAAAGGTCCATCCACCCAGATGTCCCCCCGAGCACACCTCAGACCCAGAATTCAAGCAGCCTTCTGCAATGCCCATCACAGACATCCTGCCAGAGCCCACCACAGACACAGAACTTGAGCCCGCCTCAAAGCCAGTGCCAGAGCCAATGCCAAAGCCCGCCAAAGCCCAACAATGCCCTGGAGCCTGGAAAGTCTGACCAGGTGCATGAGCTCTACATCGTCTGTCCCTGTGGGCATCCTAGTGGAGTACGAAGGGATGGATTGGAGCCCCGCTCATACTCCCGCTGCTGAGGGTCGGCTGTGCCTGGCTTCTGTGCTGTTTAATGAGGATTTAGAAGAGGTAATCCCCCAAAGACTCACGTGTCTGCTGGTCCCGTCGTCCTTGTGGCTCCACCAGGCTCCCTTGTCCCTCCGGCTCTGCCTTGGTCAGTCGTTGCTCTGCCTGTGCCACAGACTTCCGGTTGCTTCCAGCCCAACGCCCCTTCGGCTCTGTCGGGCTCCGCCTTTCAGACAGCTTAACCTTTGTCCTCGGTCCCACCTGCTGCTCCTCAGTCCTCCAGCACCCTGGCCTGGCCGCTCATCACCACGGCTTCGCCTTGGCCTTCAGGACCTACGGTGTTGCCTGGTCTCTGTGTCTCCTCGGCTCTACCTGGGTCTCCAACTCTCCTGGCTCCACCGCTGATGGTCGGATCTCCGACTCTAAACTGGCTCCTCCCACCATCGGTTCCGCCTTGGGCCTTCATCATGACTGTGCTTCGGGTTGTCATTTGGATCCTTCTTTCATCAGCTTCTCCCTGGGTCCTTACTCCATCTACCGGCTCCTCCCACTTCCAGTCTGTCTCTAGTCCCACGTCATCCTCCAGAGCCATGAATAATTTGTGAATAATAATTATATATGGAAAACATAATATTATTTTAATATAATAATAATAATAATAAAACATTTGTATAACTAATTTAAAAATTGATTTCTTTCTTTATCAGTAGCAGTATAGTGGGAGGTTGTTTTGTGGATAATCACTTTACGTTTATTTTATTTGAAGGGACCCAGGTCTACATATATAATACAGACATAAAATGGCTTCCAGCAACACATTATTTACCTTAAATAATAAATTATTCGGAAAGGGTTGGCTCACCAGAGAGACATATTCCTCTCCTCTGAAGAGGATCAAAGGGAAAGCTTTGTTTGCATAGTGCTGTATCTGTGAATGAATCTGAGCCTTTTTTCAACCATGGCTGACACAGACAGAGGCCAACTCATCACATGAGTTGCAAGCAGTGGTGGCAAGTATGAAGCTGCCAAAGCTCTTATGGGGATTTCTGGGACTTACAAATGAGTGCAACTTCTGCCCCCTTTGATCAGTTCTCTCTTTGATGGTTTTGAGTGATTCATGGTAAAATGTAAATAATAATAATAATAATAATAATAATCAACATTCTGAGAGGTGTTTAGTTAGGGTTAGGCACCTTAATAGTTATTTACTCCATCACAGTGTAAATTAGGAGATAAAAGATTTTAATCCTGTCAAAATCTACCTAATATGAAGTCCTCCGTATCATAATTTGAACTGGTTCTTCTCATTAGCCTCACTGACGTCCTCGAACTAGCCACATAGCTGATTCATATTCTACAACTGGATTAATGCATATTCAGATAAGCTTCGAATAGTGTTATGAGCTGATTTCCAGTCTGCCTTGCACTTCCAAAAGAGCAAAATTAAACATTGCATTTTTGCAGCCCTTGGGTTTGCAGAACAGACAAACATGGAAGATTCTTAATGTCAAATTTCACACAACAGTAAGCTGCTTTCTGAGCATTTTCTAAAGAATCGTGTACAAAATAGGAAAATCGTATTGCTCAGAGGTTGCTCTTTTCATAGCTCAGGAGACATTTCATATAAGTATCAACTTTTGTCTCAAATGTTTCTAATTCCTTATTAAATATAGACACTTGTAGATATACATATAGAGATAAAAAATGAATGTACATAACAGCTCAGATAACATGGTCTTGCAAATATTAATGAGAACTGTTTGAGTTCATATTGAAATCTACTCGCAGACATCTGTATATATTGGCAAATTAAAAAAAAAAGTTTGAGACATTCTTGAGATCTCTTTTGAAACTAGAGGAGACACCTGAGATTACTAGGGTCTCAAACTCGATCTAGCGAGAAAACATAATGCTCATTTTTGTGAGCATGAAGGTCCACCTCTAAACCTGACCATCAGTGGGGTGTAAGCATGATCTCAGAAATGAGATCATACAAATTCATAGGAATTATCCACCATTTTGCCAAACGTGCAAATTGCCAAGGGAGTGTGTTGGAATAATGGAAGCCTCCATACTCTCCATGTCATGTCATTGTTGTCTAGAAGAAACAATTGAGGTATTAAAGAGATCTCATTGATAATGTATGGTAGTCCATTATTAAAAAACACAAAAAAAACAAAAAAACAAACAAACAAACAAAAAAAAACAGTGGCCTACAAGAACTTAAGTCTTCATTCGTAGTTACTAAAGATTGACATTTTTAGTACAAACAAAGGAAGTCAGGAAGTCATATTTTCAATACATGCCTCTAGTGCTTTAATTCCTGCGAGTGGTTTGACTGCACTACAAGTTCACTTGTCAAATCTCCTGCCTTGCAGTTCAATTGTAAAATTACCATACTATGAGCAACGGGATTCAACAATGTTAATTGCCTTTGACAAATATTTGTGGTACCGCCCCACTTTCAAATGAGCACAAAGAATGGGCTGTAAAATCAAAAATGCATTTGAAAGAAGTCTTAAGTATGTGTCTGTGTGGGATGGGGGACTGAAAGTAATGTGGATGTATTGGTGCATTACAGTAAATAATGCAGTGTGGAGAAATACAACAGCACTCTGTCCGAAGTGTCTGCTATTTTTCAGCAGCTGACAGACTACTTTTTCAGGTCAATGTAAAAAAACCCGTCTTAACCTAGATCATTGCTAGAACACAATTTACAAAGCACTCAAAGCAATGGCAATGCAATGTATAAAATGCAAGCACAGCACTTTCCTAATTTGCTTTTTCCTTTATAGAGGAAGCAAGAGAGAGAGAGAGTTTGCCATCAACATAACATTTGTACTTGTGCTCATAAAGGCGTTTTACTTAGCAGCTCTCTGCAAGTCCATTAAAGCTCTCGACACAGCCAGTCTGCTGATGAAGAGAGGCAGTTTTAGGTCCATGATCATCTCTGCAGCACCTACCACTTAAAGCTTATGGAGATGCCTCTTATAATCATTTGATGTTCCTTATTTGTTTTCCCCTGATTTAAATATTAATACTTAGAAAAATGTATAGGTTTCCATGCATATATTATACCCTAACTGAAAAGGTTTTTTTTTTTTTTTTTTTTTTTTTAAAGAAGCTTCTTATGCTCACAGACGCTGCATTTATTTGAACAAAATGCAGTAAACTGTAATATTGTGAAATATTATTACAATTTAAAATAACAGTTTATTTAATAACAATTATTTGATAAATAAAGTAAAAAACAAAAATATTTTAGAGATTTTTGTTGTAATGTAAAAGTGTTTACTGTCATTTTTTTTTTCAATTGAATGCGTCCTTGCTAAATAAAAAGTATTAATTAAAATAAATAAATAAATAAAATCAATTAAAAACAAAACAAAAACAAAAAACATACTTACTCTACACTTTTGAATGGTGGTGTACATCCATTAGGGTCCAAAAGTCTGAGACCACACTGAAAACCCCAGACATTTTAGGCTTTATGGCAGCAAAAAATTTAAATGAAGAATTAGTGTGTGAATCTTTGTATGGATGGTCAGATTGAGGCTCTAGATCAGGGGTACTCAACAGGCGGCCCACGGGCCGCAACCGACCCGTCAGCATTAAATTTGTGGCCCGCATCATGCTACATATAAATGTATTTTTGTTATAATTTGCGTTCAAAATTAGCGTGAATATTACTTTTTACATGTAGGATAGGCGTACACTGCGCGTGACGCTGTAATCATCAGCATAGAACGCGCATAGTGTACGCGCGCAGCACAGTTTTTCTAACCGCAAAAAACAATGTAGACTGAAGGCACTTTGTACGTTCGCATTGAATTGTTTTTGCACTAATTTAGTTTGTCCACAAGGTGTCAGCACTGAAACAGGCTGTTGTTTCAGTCTGAAAAGAAACGAAGACAGAACAAACACAATAGCCCACCGTGTTGAAGAGCGCTCGTGTGAGGGGATTAAAAGATATCAGCAACTATTTTAAACGAGTACAAATAGATTTTATTGTAACTATTTGAGCGAAAAAGACTAGACAAGCATGAATCTCTCTAGTGCGCATGTGTCGAGCACTTGTGTTCGTGAACGCTATCAAAGGCTCGATACTGTGCGCGCAAGTAAAAAACGAAGTAACCTTATTTTCCCATCATGTAATGCAGTTGACACTCCTCAAACTTTGCAATGTGCAAGTTGCCGATAGTCCTCTCAGCAGCATGAAAAACAAAACTTTTATTCTTAATGTCAATGTGTGCGTTATAAACAGAAAGCAAGCAGAGAGCGCTCCCATTACAGGTCTGTCGTCACATCATTGAGCTCACGGAGAATATCTTACTTATCATGTTTACAACGTTGGTTAATTAGATAATTCATGAGACTGTGATTGAACAAAAGAAGATTGGATTCTGACCAAATTAAAAGGTAGGTAATAATAATAATAATAATTATAATAATAAAACCTTTGAGCGACCCTGAGTATAAATAGGCGCTATAAAAAGTGTTAAAAAGGTGCAATGGAGTATTTAAAAACTATAAAAAAAAGTGCAATGTTTTCGTCTTACTGACAAACTGTCTCATCAGCCAGTGAGCAACAGCCAGACCTGAAAACAATGCAGACATTTCACTGTGAATAAGGATATCTTATCATCAGTTCTTGTTTTTCTTTATGCATTTGTGCATTAAGAATACAGCAAGACAAGCTATTAATCCTTTTTTTTTTTTTAAATGCCATTTTTCATGTTCAGTGACACTTTAAATAGGACAACCATTAAAATACTAGTAAGACTTAAGCTAGATAATAAACTGCACTTGTAAATACTCAGTAGAACTACAAATATTGTCTTAAGTAGGCCTAAATAAAAGTCTTACGATCCAAATTATCAGGGACGTGCACAGACATTTTGGAGGGCAGGGGCTCAAGTGGAAAAAAGGGCACTTCTCATAATTATTTATTTAAAAAAATAATAATAATAAACAAAACGTTAAATATATTTATTTATTTATTTATTCATTTTAATTCCCTCACACTCAAGCAATTGTTGCATACTCCACAGATTTCTACAGAATAATCGGTTCACACAGAGACCATGGTCTTCTTTAGTGTTCACTAGGTTTATCACAAGAGCAGGCAACAGCAAAGGAAACTGTGCCACAATGTGTTTTCTACAATACTATTTTCAAGTAGCTATATATATTTAGAATAATAACTGCATAAGGAGGACATAGTTTCACTAATAATTTGTTTATTTTGCACAAATCAATAAATCGTTTTAATTCTTTTGGTTTTATTGGAATACTTCTTTCATGTTGTGGACAATTTTAAGATTTTGATCTATTTTTGCTTCCAAGTCTTCTTTTACTCTAATGGAAAGAAAACTTCCAAAATACACATTTAGATGGTGTTTGTTTTAAACCTACTACCCTCCGTCTGTTTGCATCTGTAGATTTCTTCTAAATTAACCAAAACAAGCTAATCTGCATATTTAAACACACTGACCCCCGGTTTCACAGACAAGGCTTAAGCTAGTCCTAGACTAAAATGCATGTTTGAGCTGTTTTAACTGAAAGTAACTTGCACTGACATGTCTTAAAATATGTCAGAGCCATTGTTTTGTCCCAAGATGCACACCAGTAATGTTTTTTTCTAGTGTATGTTTATAAAAGCTACTTAAATATTCTAATTGAACTAAGGCCTAATCCTGGCTTAGGCTAAGCCCTGTCTGTGAAACTGGGCCCAAGAGTTTTTTTCCCCCTGAAATGTTGTAAGTACATAATATGTATTATAACAAATGCCTGCAGAGGGCACCAAAAGCCTGGTGATTGTTGTTGTTACACAGCACGATCAAATCCTTGTTTTTGGCCAACCAGCATAATTAAAAATATAACATTAGTTAAATAATAATATTCGGACACTTTATTATAGAAATGCTACAGCCACTGTAATTTCTTCAACAAGAATATGTGGACATCAAACATGTACACTCAGAGCGAGGGTTTAAACTTTTATTGATGTAACGTATTCTCCTGTGTAACTAAGCGTAGATTTAGGAATGATAGCATTATGCAATGTTGTATTATGATTTTTAAATGGTTTTAATAAATCGTGCATGCTTAGAAAACTGCCTAATAGCTAATGCAGTTCATGCATTCGCGTCCATGGAATGCTCCTCTTCCGGTATTGACAGCCCTACAGATATCTTTACCATGGTTCAAAACGCAATGCATAGCACATTAAAATAATTGAAATTATAATATGACAAATTGCATTAGTATCAAATCAGGCAGATGCGTTGCTGGTGGTCAAATTATTAACGCGGCGTTAAACGTATAAATAATCTCACCCTTAAATAGCCAAAAAATTCACATGTGTGTGAACATATAGGCTACCTGAAAAAGATGCATGGGATTCTAGGGCTTTTTTCTTTTTCGCTTCTCATCGCCAGACAGCTGTTGTCTTTTCCCGAGCATAGTTGTCACAAGTTATCAGCCAGCAGCAAACACGAGGTGGGGCGGGGCGCGCGTGCATGCGGAAATGAATGACGTGTCGCGGAAGGAGGGCATCTGAACTCGAACTGATATATAGCCGAACTGATATATAGTATTTTTTTTATTCAGTAAATATATTTGTTTGACAGGGAAGCTGTGCGCAAAGAGGAATATATATTCAATTTTTTTTTTTTTTTTTTTAAAAAAGCACCCTAGAAAAAAGGGCACTTTCTGTCAAGGAAGAAAAAGGGCAGGTGCTCAAGCCCCCTTTTATGTCTATGTGTGCACGTGCCTGCAAATTATAATTTGTGGCCCTTTGCATTTCATGTGGTTAAAATGCGTCCCCCTTGGCCTCCGAACTTGAGTACCCCTGCTCTAGATGCTCTTTGGATCTCAAATCATGCTGGAGAAAATTATCAAGTTTGACAAACTTAATGCTGCACACCAAGACACACCAAATACAAAGATATGCTGAAATTCATATCTATATATATATATATATATATATATATCAGGGGCGTTTCAAGGGAGGCAGTACCTCCTCAAAAAAACTGGATGAGAAAATAATCGATAATACAAAAATATAACGCAAATGTTACAAAATTACATTAAAATGTATAGAAGTCACTCGTTTTTCTAAAGAAACACTGTCAAACAACGACACCCGCAGGTGAAGTTACAGCGGGAGTCCGCGTCTCTTGTGCCTCCCTTCAGCTCATAGAAACAAAGCAGAGCGCCCAAAGCGTGCGGTGGGTTTAGTGAGGGGTAATTGAGAATGAATGGGGGAAAGTCACGTGAGAGGAGGCAATGCCTCAATTGCGCTATGATTGGATATGATCAGTTATGATTGGACATGATTGGTTCATGCGATAAATCCTGCCTCTTGTTTTCGTGTGCATTCTCGTTGAATTGGCCTGAATGAAGACAGTGATGGCATTAATGGGAAGACTAATTAAAAAGTAAGTAAACAACTATCACTTACATATCACCGCTTTGCGTCGTTAAAATCAAACTCGAAATGGCCTGAAAACATGATGACTGAAAACATGAGTTTTGCCGCTGTAGTGAACACCCACCGTCACCGTCCAAGGTGTGCTGTGCCACTCTCGCCGGAGCTTGCTGCCGGCTCACGTTGAAAATGAATGACTTCCTGTCACTTTGACGCTCTCACCGGCGGCGGTGTGAACGCACGGTTAGAGTGTAATATGGATTTAGTGAAAGGTACATTAATACGCCATTAGATGGCGGCAAAACTTTACGAGTGAATGACTCATTCAACGAGTCAGTCAAAAGAGACTTGTTTTAGCGCTGTTATGGAAAATTTCCTTAGCTGTAAAAAGGACAAATACAAAGATCGCTTTCCTCAGCGGACATTCAAACGGATTTTTATAATGGATATAATATTATGGACATTGGCCTGAAAAGTGAATGTTATATCAGATACAGGTAATGCTCGCTTAGGCAATCTCTCTCTCTCTCTCTCTCTCTCTCTCTCTCTCTCTCTCACACACACAGCATTTTTCACTTTTGGATTTATAAAGAAAAACGTCATCATGTAACTCATTAACCAATGTCATTGCAAATGCCATATCCACAGGTGTATTTGCCTCCATGACTAATTTACTAATTTACACAACTAAAAGTGTCTGATATGTATTAAGATAAATAAATATGAGTAGTGCTGAGCTTCAGTTTATCTCAACATAGTGACCACCATAAAGGGGAACCAACATTTTGTAAATTAAAATAGCTTTATAGGGTACTATGACTGGAGTCTTCATCTCATATAAGAGTGCATCCTTTGACACATATATTTATATCCTAAGGTGAAATCTAAGGGGAAAATATACCTTTGCACATTAGAGCCTTTTTTATCTGATGAGTGAGAAGCACTGCAAGTTTCAAAGTCTCACCTTTTTTTAAATGCAAATCTAGGGTAAACGTACCTATTAAGCTCACCAAAGTGCACAGGATAGTGGTTTCAGTACAAGAAGTTATGTTAAAATAAAATAATCTCTCACAGAATAATATTTAGTTTTATTTTAAATGACAAAAGCATTTTCATTAAGATGTACATCATTAAATGCAAAAAGTCTGGCTGTGCTTAATGGGTACATTTTTGTACCCTTTAAGCACACCCCTGTTGCCATTAAGCTCACAACATGTTTTATTAAAAATTCTTGTTTATTTTTAACAACCTTTTTAAAGAATTGAAAAATATTTTATCTGAAGGTACAGAGTCAATCACAAAAACTAACAGAACACTAAAATCAAGCAACAAGGCATTCAATTTGATCAGTTATATATTCTAATTCATGACCGGTGTTTTGTTTAGCTCTATCTTCTGAGCTTCCGCGTTCGTCATTACTTCACGTGTCAGGTCAGAGTTCACTCTTTCGCCATAAATCGATGTGTTCGGCCGTCTGTCGGAAGCTAGTTATTTTAGTTTCTAAAGTTTTAAATATGGATATTTTTCTTACACAAATGCATCGCTTCGCTTCAGAAGGCCTTTATTAACCCCCTGGAGCCATGTGGATATCTTTTATAATGGATGGTTGTACTTTTCTGGGATTCAAAATCTCATCCTCTATTTACTAAAATTATAAAGCTTGGAATAGCCAGGACGTTATTTAATATAACTCCGATTGTATTCATCTGAAAGAAGAAAGTCATATACACCTGGATGGCTTGATGGTGAGTAAATCATGGGGTAATTTTTATTTTTGGGTAAACTAACCCTTTAAGGCTGTGAAAATAAGTTATTAATCATTTTATAAAGATTAACTTAAAGTGACAAGCATCAGTTAATATTTAAAGTCTGTTTATGAAGTATTTACATAGACGTTTAATGTGGATGAGCTTAAAGGGGGCACACTGAGATTAATTGGAGCAGCAACAATTTTTAATTAATAAATATTACATAAAATTTAAAAGGACAAGATTTTGTGAAATAAATAATATAGGTCATGTATTAAGTTCATTCATATTTTAATATGAACAGCTATTATTGACAATAACAATGACATTATACTTTTTCTTATTGATGTCACTCTGAAGCTGTGTGTTTTCATAGTAGTGCACCCTTTAAGCTCACCTAACAATAATATTAAGTCTTTAAAAATTGCAGCAGTTTACAGACCATCAATAAACTGTAAATTTATAATATTATAGATTTAAAAGTACAAGCCAGTAACGCCTGTAAAGTAATATATTAGTGTAGCAAACAATCTTATACAGCTAGTAAGCTAACTATGTTCTGTAGCATCTGCGCTATGTTGCTAAAACTATCTTTTGGATCTAACTGTAATTATTTTCCACGTTATTTTCCATTATTTTCCATATTCCAGGTTATAATATGCAAAAGTCTAAACATTAATCTCTTAATTTTGCAGTAAGTAGTTATAACTACCCCCAAAAAAGGCTTAACCACCTTAAAAATGCACATTTAAGAGGCTCCTCTTTTGGTGAAAGTTTTCAGACAGCTTTCAAAATGGTCGCCAGACAATGTGAACACATGGATACCCATATCTCAGTGTGCAAAGGTCTGATTTTCTTGAAATTACAGGAGGTATGTAGTAACAAACACATCAATTGGTTAAGACATCAAGTAGGATAATACATTATTTTTTCTTTTTATAATCTGAGCTCAAAGTTGGTAGTGTGCTTAATGGGTACTTGAGCTTAATAGGTACGTTTACCCTACATGTGACATTACCAAACACCTGAAGCATTTATGAAAAGCTTTTCTAATATGGTCAAACAGCTTTGTATGTACCTACTATTGTCTGATTGCACCTTGAGCTCTGGTGGTATCTTATCACTTCAAAGGCATTTAGTAGAGATGGCTTAAAGTCAAGTCTGCGATGTCAGATCAAATACAGGTAATGATATTTGAATGTTATGGAGTACAGCCCTTAGCTGATGCATGAAGAATCTTATAAACATTTTTATGTGTGTGTGCGCATACATGTGAGAGACCATGAGGCTTTATGGTGAAGTGTGCACAAAAAAAAAAGTCTGAGAGAAAATAAATCCTTGTCCCTCCTCGCTTCCCCCTCTTCACTTACTTTGTAGTTGAGAGCACCTTTGCAGCCCAGACACTAGATACTCAAGTGTTCTTATGAACCTCAAAGAGAAGGACAGGCGTAACAGGGATTTCATGAGAGTGAGTGATCGAGAGAGAGAAATAGAAAGAGCTCAAGGTGAATGGCTTGAGAATGCACATGTTGAGTGGCATAGGCAAAAAGAAAGAAAGAGCAAGCAATGGGGAGGGTTAAGAGAGAGAGAGATCAGCAAAAATATAATAGTGTTGCAGAAGAATGATACATTTCAGGCTTTAGTGGGAGCCTGACAGGAGAGTATGAGGGATAGAGAAAGAGAGAGAGAGAGGGAGCGGATAAAGGAATGGATGTCACTAGCCGTAGGCCGGGTGAAAAGGTGTCAGTCTCTCAAGTTGGACATGTCACTAGGAGTCTGGACATGAATCTTCCAGCTTAGGACAGACCTACCTGACAAGACAAGCATAGATATACTAACATTAGCAGGGATGCTACACACACACACACACACACACACACACACAATGATTTTTATACTGTACAAACTGTATACTATCCCCTAACCCTACCCCTAAACACAACCCTCACAGAAAACTATGCATTTTTTTAAACATGTAATATAATTATAATATTTAACATATAATATATATAATAATAATAGGGTATAGTTACTCAAGTACTTTACACTCCTACAGTTTTACACACATATTTAGCTGTTTTCTTTACAATGAATTTCCAGACTTTCAGATGATTAGAACACACGTAGATAATCAGACCCATGCTGGGGCTGTCGTGGTACATGACAGACACATTTGCAGCCATTTCCATAGTGTATTATGTGTAATATGCAGCTGAACGAGTGCTTAGGAGCCATTTTAGTAAATCCCCTTCCACCATCCGGCTTCCGCGCACCCCCTGCGTTTCAGGAGGAAATGCCTCTGCTTGAGTCTGTCAGTTTAAGGGCTTCTGAAGGGTGTAAATGTTTGGGTGTGCATGTTAGTGGGAGCCTAGCATATGTGCTTGCATGAATGAGAGGCATGTTGGTGCAGAGGGAAATTAGTGTTTGGCTTTAAATGGATGATTACTGAAATTCTGAAAGAAGACTCATTTGTTCTTGTCTCAACATTTCTGCTTCTGATAGAAATGCCACACTAGAGCCACCTGCCTCTCCAGTAACTTCTTAATAAAAATAAATAAATATATAAATGAATAAACCCTGCAGTGTGTGTGTGTGTGGCCTCCTGTTTGGCCTTCTGCTGTGTCTCCCCACAGAGATACCAAATGACTGCTGTAGTGTCAGTCCAAAAGCGTGTGCATTTGATAGAAAAGAAGAAAAGCAACCTGAAAGTCAACTCTGAACAATGGATGCAAATAAGCATCAGCACTGTAATTTAATTTTTAACCAGCCACATATATAGATACATAAAAGCTAATATGTGTTCAAGTACACTTTAGGATGATTGTAAAATATACGTCTGCAGTTGCTCTGGGAAAAATATAAAGCAGAAATAGTGGTATCTTATCGTCATATCTGATTGCAGTAGTCCAGATTCCACAAGAAAAAATGTACCTGGGTATTACCTTTTTTTTTTTTTTTTTTTGTATATGGTACTGCGATAAATTGAAGTAATTTGATGGTGCACCACATAAATACAATGAGATAAGTGCATCATGCAGTAATCATGTAGTACTATGTAGTGCTATATTGCCTTCTGATTCCATCAACATGGTTGTGCATTATTGAGAATTAAATGGAGAATTCTTTTAAATTTCAAATCTGATGGATGGATGGATGGATGGATGGATGGATGGATGGATGGAAGGATATCAAAAGAATTTTGAGGCCAATCCCATTTGACAGAAAATATTTACTTTAAGCACCCCTTAAGATTTTATTTTAATACTTTAATAAGATAATATAAGATAATAAGATAATATTTTAATACTTTAACAACACATTCACATGTTTCTCTGATAACAGTTTATGTATATATACACTACCATTCAAAAGTTTGGGATCGGTAAGATTTTTAATGTTTTTAAAAGAAGTTTCGTCTGCTCACCAAGGCTGCATTTATTTAATTAAAAATACAGTAAAAACAGTAATATTGTGAAATATTATTAGATTTTAAAATAACTGTTTTCTATGTGAATATATAGTAAACTGTAATTTATTCCTGTGATCAAAGCTGAATTTTCAGCATCATTACCCCAATCTTCAGTGTCACATGATCCTTCAGAAATCATTCTAATATGCTGATTTGATGCTCAAGAAACATTTCTGATTATTATCAGTGTTGAAAACAGTTGTGTACTTTTTTTTTCAGGATTCCTTGATGAATATAGAGTTCAAAAGAACAGCATTTATCTGAAATACAAAGCTTTTGTAACATTATACACTGCCGTTCAAAAGTTTGGGGTCAGTAAGAATTTTAATTTTAATTTTTTTGAAAAGAAATTAAAGAAATTAATACTTTTATTCAGCAAGGATGCCTTAAATCGATCAAAAGTGACAGTAAAGACATTTATAATGTTACAAAAGATTATATTTCAAATAAACGCTGTTCTTTTGAACTTTCTATTCATCAAAAAAATATTGTACACAAATATTTTGTACAATTGTACACAATTAATGTTTCTTGAGCAGCAAATCATCATATTAGAATAATTTCTGAAGGATCATGTGACACTGAAGACTGGAGTGATGATGCTGAAAATTCAGCTTTACCAACACAAGAATGTTTTTACTGTATTTGTAATTAAATAAATGCAGCCTTGGTGAGCAGACGAAACTTCTTTTAAAAACATCAAAAATCTTACCGATCCCAAACTTTTGAACGGTTGTCTGTGTGTCTGTGTGTGTGTGTGTGTGTGTGTGTGTGTGTATGTATATATATATATATATATATATATATATATATCCTGGGGAACATTGTGTTCCCAAATGCATGTTATAAGCAACTCACAGCAGATGCAGAGATGGATTTCTGCAGGTTTACTGTAAACCAAGCCACTTTGAGATGCAGAAGCATGCACCAAACTTCAGTCTGAAACATGCAGCATATCACACTAAATCATAGGCTTTTGTGATTTGATAACACATGAAAAACTAGTCCAGACAGTGTGAGTAAAAATATAAAAAAATAAAAAATCATGAATTTCTGATGCAAATAATAAATAGTCAGCCATTTATTTGTAACTGTGAATGACAGGTAAAAGCTGTAATATTAATATTGCCCTCATGTTAAGAAATCAGTTCTAATCTTTTTCAGTAACAGTGAATTGCTGAATAACTTAACATATCATACATTAATGCATAAATCCATCTGTAGGACCAAGGTACACTGAAAATATCTCCTTATAGCCATTTTCAGCTATATTTTTAATTTCTTTTTGTTGATGATATGGTGGCAAATACAGTAAACTTTTTTTTTTTTTTAATCTTTTTCTTTACAACTATTTCCCCCCCTTGTATTTTCTTTGTGCCTTCAAAATGGATAACATGCTGGCGAATCATTAACTATTTAATTAAAAAAAAAAAAAAAAAAAAAAAAAAATTAGAATAAGAGTCAGAGAACTAGTCCCAAATAGTCTTTCAGCATGCCAGAGGAACACGGGCGTGTATTCAAGGTCTCCGCCTTCGGCCCAGTTCGTCGCGTCCAACACCACCTATGTAAAATTGACTTGTGACTGGCAAAACATTCACATTCTGCTTGTTGGCACAGGTGAAGGGGCACTCACATTCTGCAGATTGTGCTTCAAACCCCTGGAGTGAGTGACAGTTTGAGAGGACGGCCATCTTGGAGTGCCCTACAGTTACGAACAGATGGAGGTGGTGGCATTTTCTGCTAAGCTCTGCCAGCAGCATGTAAGTCTCTGTCATTACTACCCATTTGTCCACCTTGTTCTCCTGCTTCTCTAAAAGCACGTATACCAATATTGGCTTGTGGGCCAGCAGTAATCGAATCATAACCGTAAAGAGTTATCTCTAGCTTGTTAAGTGTGAATTTATGCTTAGGGTAGGTGTGCAAAGTTTGGATGTGAAAATATTTAAATTTTCCATTCATTTCGGAAGGAAGGGTGTCCTGGAGAAAACATATTTTCCTAAATGTTGTACTGGCATTTCATGCACCGATATAGCTGTGATATCTAAGTACGCTATAAACCCTGACTATGTCAGTACTTCTTGATCTTTACTTACGTCTGGAACAATTTAAGATCTGCCACCTTGAAAGTGACTGAGGTTGTCAAACTTCCTGGGTTTCTCAAAATGATTTCCTTTCCTGTATACATTTCATCATAGGTTTCATTCATATTTTCTCATTTGGGGTTGGTGTGAGTCATTTTGTGCATAGCAGATTGCCTGTCACGCTGCTGAAATCTCTCTTTACCAAAGCAGAAACCGCTAGAAGGAGAGAGGTCTCATTATAGTCAGTTCACACTGTTCATCTGTTAGCTAATCATTAAAAATTGCAATAATAATAAAGTTATTGTTCTGAAAATTAAACTATTAAAGGCCATTTTGCTTTCCGGTGCTACAGAGACATTGCAGGCCAGGCAACTCTTATCTGTCCTGGC
Organism: Mylopharyngodon piceus; assembly: GCA_039654765.1. Classification (NCBI taxonomy): domain Eukaryota; kingdom Metazoa; phylum Chordata; class Actinopteri; order Cypriniformes; family Xenocyprididae; genus Mylopharyngodon; species Mylopharyngodon piceus. The sequence continues at coordinate 5,775,465 of CM077439.1, forward strand.
CACACCAGTTAGTTTCAATGGACCCGAGACGTTTTTGAAAATAAGATTCCACCCTGCCAAACGCATGGCTATATTGGGACTGCAGGATGGGACAGAGCTAGATTTTAAGTGCTATTTACTCTGAAAGGAGAGTAAATCCCTCACCATAATGAGCTGTCAAATTCTGGCAGTAGAATTTTGCTGCAAAGAGTTGTCACACAGTTCATAGGAAGATTCGAGACATGCTAGGTGTATATGTGTGTCCGTGGAGGTACATTTACAGCTTTGCTGCATATGTAAGCGCATATCCGTGGAGTGACACTGATAGAGACAGCTGATTTAAAAAAAGAAAAAAAAAAAAACAAAACTTCAGATACTTTAATATTACTTTACTACATTTTCATTCATTTTTTTGCCACATCACTTTAAAGATATGTTTGGTTATCTTCACAAAGTACATCAGCCTCAAAGATTAATAACCAGGTGCAGAAACAAACAAAGAAAATGAAGAAAAGAAAGAAAAACCGGTAAGTGTTAAAATGATTTGAACAGCACTCTTTTTTTAGTCATGCTCTTTCAGATTGTCATATGCATTACTTTAATCCTGTGACTTCAAACAAGTCCAGAGAGGCTTTGGAGCATAGCTGAAATTGAGTTGACCCTCTGAGTCTAAGGCACAACGCAAAATACCCATACTCTCAGTCTGTCAATACTTACTAATTAAACTTGTCAGTCAATAGATACGCATGACATTGCAATTGCTTAAAGGGATAGTTCACCCAAAAATTAAAATTCTGTCATCATTTACTTACCCTCATGTTGTTCCAAACCCTTAAGAATTTTGTCCATCTTTGAAACACAAATGAAGATATTTTTATTGAAACCTGAGAGATTTCTGTCCCTCCATCAAAAGTCCATTGCACCAAAACATTGGCGCTTCAAAAAGTTCGTAAAGAAATAGTAAAAGAAATCCATATGAATTTAGTGGTTTAACCCATGTTTCCTGAAGGTCACTTTATATAATGGACAAATCTAAGGCTTATAAATTGAAAACACCACATATGATAAGCAGAAGCTCAGTCATACTTGTTTGACATGTGAGAACAAATCTCATTGGTTCTCATACGTTTGAGCTTCCGCTTGCTATATTTGATGAGCTCTGTGGGTGCTTCTCAAACGTAAGACTGCATTCAAGTAAGGTTATGTCTTTCCTAGTCCAGTCCTTTGGAGGCTTGTAGGCTAGAGACCTTCTCAGCATTAAATGCTAGAATGAGACGGTCTAGTAAGTGCGCCTGGCTACATCACACATGGTCACGGCACGAAAATTACTATTATAACTTAATTCTGGAAAAATCCTTTGTATAAAAAGTCTTTCTATTAATTGTCTTTTTATTAATGCAATTCATAGTTTTCACATGACGTCACATTTATAGGAACGTCCCACATGGAGGGCAAAAAAAAGGCTTTCCTCCATTACCCGCCAGTGATTTTTACCAGGTTTATACAAAGTACTAATGAAGTAAGACAGTAATATTAAAAGACCAAATTCAGTATACACCTGATGATGCATACTATGTACATGCAAGCTAATGAACCCAGAATATAAACGAAACATAATTTCCCGTTAAGCGTTTTTTCATAGAAAACCATTATAAAGAAAACACTTAACCATTTAACATTGCGTTTATATTCTGGGCTCATCTCACCTGTATAAAGTATTCATTATCAATAAGGTTTATACTGAATTTAGTCTTTAATATCACTGTTTTAGTACATTAAGGCACTTTAAGTGTTTTTCACGTTAAGGGTTTTATAGTGTCTCGCTGTTTTTAGTGACTGAAATACTGTAGTAGGTCAGGATATGGATCACGGGTGCCCCAAAACTTGCATTTTATTCACAATTCACATTGTTTCACATTGGCCTGTAATGCAGTTCTATGGATGTTTTGCCCGCCTGGTCTCCGTGCCAGTCATGTGACTGAAAACGTCTCGGATTATGACTGTAACCCTGGTTCCCGGAGAACAGGGATCAAGACACTGTGTCTCTCTGCCTGCACAGTCCCTTCAGACGATAAGTGGATGACATGTTCTCTAGGCGGCCCTTCTATACTTCCTGGTCGCACTAGTATGATGTCATAGGCTGTTGTCGGCCAGTAGGATTGCCATGATTTAACAGTTTCTTCAGATACCAGTCACACGGAAGGTTTCCCCAATAACATCTCAGGACACAGTGCGAGTTATGAATACAGTGAATGACAACCGTCTGTGGTCTCCCAGTGGCTTACATTATTGGCAGTTTAGTGTTAAGTGATATCTCCGAAAATATTTTTTACATTTATAATAATGAACTCTGTGCTGACGCGTTTTTCTTTTTCATGAATTGACGCGTTTTTCTTTTTCGTGAATTGGAATGTGTGCAAAATATTGTGGGTGATTGAAAGACATGAAGGATAGACTTGATGCATCCTTCAAAATGAGCTGAAAGAAGTAAGTGAAATGAAGGCTGCCTTCCAAGGAATCTTCAAATTGAGATGGCCTTCAGCAGCACTTGATGATGTGGCAGCTGAGATATGCAGCCTTACTAGGTCATAGCCTTCCATTTGAGAAGCACCCCATGTATGTGTATTGATCAAAGTTTCTATGTGAATAAAAGCCTAAATTAAATCTATTCATCATATCAAGCAATTGTGTCTCTTCAGAAGACTGGGATTAAACCACTTGATTTATATAGATTACTTTTAATATGTTTTATTGAACTTTTTGAACTATCAAAATTTTGGTAGAATGGCCTTTCAATGGAGAGACAGAAATCTCTCCAATTTCATTAAAAATATGTACATTTTTGTTTTTTTTATGATCTTTTTGGTTTGGAATGAATTTTCATTTTTGGATGAACTATCCCTTTAATATACTCAGTTTTTTTTGGCTATAAATTGCTACTTTATTGAACAGGGAAAGTGGACAAGGCAAATTGGACGCTTTATTATGATGAGACATCATTAGATGAAGAGAAGGGACAATAATCTGAATGCTAAGATGAGAAAGTTTGCATTAATTCTGGAACAAAATAATTATGATGTCCAATTATAAATAGGCAGCTGAACAGGTTGTAAGATAATATAAAAGGTTGCTCTTAGCAGGCTAATATAATCAGTCATATATGTATACATTACCAACCTTAAACAAACTCTGACCCTCGCTGAAAATGAAAGTAAGGATTTCTCTGTAAATGCCGGTTTAATTTGTCAGCGTGGGTTGGCAGACAATTAAATAATCCCCGCTCGCAAGCAGCAAATTCTAAGTGGTGTTGGGCCAGTAATTGCTGAGCCATGTAATGACAGTATGGGTGCCGCAGCGGTGCAGCTGGTGCATTAAAGCTGAACGGGAGCTTGAAAATAAACCAGTCTCTTGTAATGTTCCCTTCAAAACTGCATATCTGTTACGTCAGGGAGGAATCAGCTCACAACAAGGTGGGGCAAAATGACAAAGCAAGAATCAGCGAACTAAGATTGCAAGTACATAGTGCCAATTCCAGCTGTCATGCGTTCTGAAGTGACCGTGATTTTCCGGAAATTGAAGCAAGGATCCATCTAATGCGATACACTGTTGAGTGACTGTTCGCTTGAGGACTGCAGGGCTACTTCAGTGAAGCCCAACCATATATTTTCAGAGAGAAGGAGAGAGTGGGTTCGGAAAAGGATGAACAGATGGAGTACAAGTAACTGCATCAGCTCTTGAGAATTAATTAACTCCAGAACGTATAAAAGTGATTTTATTAAATTGATAAAAATAACAACAGCATCTGATTAGGGAGACACATACTGAAGAACTAAATCATCTCTGATTAAAAAGAAAAATGAAAACAGCCAACAAGCGCAATGATGGCTTTCTTCATTGTTTAGCAATGCATTTGGGTAACTGTTATGGCACATTCTCAAAAAACGCAAAACAAGATATAAACAGCTTATAATACATCTATTGGCAAATGCATATTTTATTGTTACAACTCAGCAATAAACACTGATTGATGGATATACAATGTAACACACCATTGTCAGTATTCAATGTGAGCCGCAATCTGCAGTTATTGATCATGTGAGTGTCAGGCCACTTTGTGACACTCATCATGCAAAACCTGTGTAGATAAGGTCAAGGACACATCAAGTGTGTGCTTTAAATGCATGAAACTGCAATGCACAGAAATGGATTGTGCATTTTATTGTTAGTAATCACTGATCTGGGACCGGCAGCGGTTTGATAAAAGAAGAACAGAAAGGGAACCGGTTAATTCCGCAGTTAGAGAGGGCACGGCAAGCGCACATGCTGCAATTCCACTTCCCATTCATTTGACCTCTGAGTCTTTATACTGGGAACCTCTTTAGGGAGATAAGCAAATGCAAAGTCAGGTTAGTAAAAAATGCATTTTCCCCTGTTACATTACACATCAATGAAGAGACCAAAACGGCTCTCTTTTACAGAAAAAGAAGACAGTGGCTTGATTAAAGAAATACAAAACTGTAACAGAATTTATTGTTGTGAATAAAAGAATAAAAAAGCAATTCATCACATCTAATAATATACATTTAATGTATTTTGTGATTAGCATCTAACATTTACTTGGACATTTCTAGATGAGTGAAAGGACACTGAAGAAAGGTCTTAGTGTCTCGCTTTTTTATTTGCTTTTTTGAATTGATGTTCTGGCACTCTAACTTATGGCAGACATGTACAGAGCATTGATCTATATTGCTGTCTCCTCACTCAGTTGGGTAATGTGCATTAGTGCTTCACAATTTCACCTGTATCTAATGTTTACACATTTACAGTATTAATTTTCTCAAAAAAAAAACAAAAAAAAAAACAAAACAAAACAAAAAAACAGTTGTGCAATTAAAGGGAGTGCAGGTTCTAAATAATTTTAATTTAATTTTGTTTTGCATTTTTCCCCTACTATCACCCCTATATGAGGCTAAGAGACAGCACTTGGTTTGCAACTGGGGTTGCAGTGTGCTCAGAAACGTAGTCTTGCATTCTGTCTATCTTTGTCTTTTTTCAGTCTCAGCCTCCGCACTTAGATGGATAGTTATGCTCGGGTGTTCTCCCATGAGAGACTTATGTAGAGTCAGTCATAATCCTTATAATGCATCATATATGCACACAAATGTTCACAAGTATTGAAGATGAAGCTAGCTACATATATTTGGGTATGACATGTATTTAGACTGTACGATGATGACACCTATTGAATTGTAGGCTACAACTCAAGTTGAGTAACCCCAGAGTGCAGTCTGGATGATTGGGGTGGGGCGACACGTGTCGCTCCGCCTACACCCAATTTCATTGGTTTATAATACAGCAGAGCTTATTGGCGTAGACACTTGGGGCATGGGCATGCGCATTCCTTTTTGTGCGACTTTATGAATGATCTAGGCCAGGGGTGTCCAAACCTTTTTAAAAGGGGGCCAGATTCGATGTTGTGGACACATCTGGGGGCTGGTTCCTTTTCTATTATTTATATATATTAGGGATGCACCGATGTATCGGCCACCAATATTTATCAGCCGATTTTTGCTCAATTTACAACCATCGGCATATCGGCTGTAGCAGGAAAAAGGCCGATATAACAAACCGACGGTTTATTAAATAACTGTGTGAAGGCGCTGAGCTTTATAATGACTGTTGCGTAATCCTAGCGCTGCTGTCTGCGCTTTAAAGTTAATCAAATAACAAAAGATCGCACACTATTCTTGACTAAATAACTTTTGTAACTTTCATAAGTGTAGCGGACCCCGTTTCTTGCGTCCGTTTTCACTCCAAAAAAATCACCACAAAAGCTAAACAATACAGAGCACAAGAAGTGCGCATTAAACTCTCTCTCTCTCCATTGCATTATCATCAACATACAGCGAATTACTCAAAACACTTATTACAACTAACAGTAAATAAATACATACAGATCTTATGCCTTTTCGGGGGAGCTTAATAAACTGACAAACTTTAAATCTGCAAAATATCTCCAAAGAACTGCGTGCTCTCCATTACCCGTATAGAGTCCGGGAACGTGACGTCAGCAACGCAATGCATTCTGGGAATTTAGGTCACCGACAGTACAGTAGAGACTAGGAAATAGTGGAGGTAGATGTTAAAATTTATATTATACAGTTAAAAACATATTAGAATGGTGAACGCTGGCTGTGTTATGAACTATCTGCATATACTGACCAGCGTGGAAAACAGATCTGAAATGGAGCGCCATTTTGTCCCATTTTCGGGACATTCTAAAACGCTTAACGTGCCTTAATGTAAGTAAACATCATACTAATAAACCATACTATGTACAGAAAAGCAGTTGAGCCCAGAATTTGAACGCAACGCGTTTAATTTCACGTTAAGCGTTTTCCTCCCATAGAAACTATGTACAGCAAAGCAGATGAGCCCAGAATATGAACAAAACGCGTCTTATTACACGTTAAGTTTTCATCCATATAAAACCGTTATAAAGAAAACGCTTAACGTCACTTAATGTAGCCTACTAAGTGATATTAAAAGATCAAATTCTGCACACACCAATTTTTCTGTATAGTATGCTTTATTAGTATAGTGTTTACTAAGTTTGGTCTTTAATGTCACTGTCCATTAAGCGTTTTCTTTATGGGAGGAAAATGCTTATGTGTAATTAAATGTGTTGCGTTCATATTCTGGGTTCATCTGCTTTTCTGTACATAGTATGCTTTATTAGTTTGGTGTTTACTAAGTTTTGTTTGTTAATAACACTGTATTAGAAAATTAAGCCACGATACGCTTTTTCACGTTATGCGTTAGAATGTCCCTAATTTTCTGCTTTCCATCTTAGAAACAACACAATGGTGAAAGTGAAACTCAATGAAAATAAACTTGACCAAAATGTGGCTTTGTCATTTGTATTTATTACAGATTCATAATTTCTGATCCGCTTGAATATGTAAGTGCTCACGCCATGAATAATGTACGAAAACACGTTTAGAAATGTTATTTGAGATATAGCTCGTTGCGATCACTCCGCGTTCATAAAGCAGCACACCTTTGATTCATTGTTTAGCTTCTCTCAGTAAGAAATCATGTATTTGTTCCATTTAGGTCCAGTAAAACTTACTTGGTGTAGCGACTCCACAATATAATTCATTTCAGAGCTGCGTTACAGAGGGTCATGCTGTTATGTTATCAGGGCGATATGATGATATGCTGGCTGAGATCAATCTATATTGTGTTTATTATTTTATCTGGCAGATATATCGGTGCCACTTAGTTATTAAAAACTGCAATAGAGAAATCACTCTCACTGTGTGGTACGATAGAAGGCGGCAGTATGATTTCTATGCGTGTGTATATCGTGTCCTGGCCACACGACTGAGTGATCGAATGAACACAAGAGATTAAAATATTAGTCCATTTATTCTAAGCAAGTGCAAGCAGCTCTTAAAAAAATTAACGTAAATACAGTCGTGTTTTCATCTGGTGATTTGTATTTGTTGTCATTGTACGCTCCTGAGCGTGACCTAAAACATGGCGGCGGCTACCCAGAATGCAACGCGCAGTGACGTAGTTTGCCAAGCTCTATCCACAAGTTTCCTACGCCCCATGAGGCCTTGCATCAAAAGTGGGAGCGTCTTCCGGTTCAAATTAAACATGCTGGACACTGTTCATTCAACAGTTGAGTCATTCAAGATTTAGCGATCCAAACTTGCGAATGTTTGGCCTTTACTTAAAGACTTAAGATTCCAACATTAATATTTGAACAATGTTTTACAGTAAAAAATGTTACAGTACCAGTAATTTATGTATTTATTTTAGGAGTGCACATCAATCATGCTGAATCTAACTGATATTTATATTGACATAAAAAGAGAACACATAACTATTCAGTTGCACCTGCTTCCATTTATTTACGATCACAAGAATGCACAAAACAACTCCATTAAGGCTTTTAAGTCCAAAGGCTTACACATTTAGAAATATATTGATAAAATATCATATGTTTACGTCACTTTTCTGAGCATTTCTATTAATTTTCCTCTAAATTATGCGATGATTGCAATCCGAGGACGTTTGAGCGATCTCTCCATCTCTACTGTTATCCTTTCAGCCAGAGCAACAGAGGGAGCTCATGAGAAGAAACATGAGTTATGAGTTATACGAGTTAACCGGAGTGTGTGAACAGATATGCGTATGCATTAGTCCGGTATCAACAAAGGCACAGGGAAGAGACAGATAAAACATTAAACCAAATAAATACACGATTATAATCATATATGAGTTGTCTACGTTCCTCAAGCAGTCTCTGGTATTTTCCATAAATGTGTGTATTTATTATCGCATTGGTTAGCATAAGTAGCCTTTAGCATCGCATATATGACAGTGGAAACGCAACTGGCTCTGGCACGCACGACACATTTCACATCATAAGGCTTGGGTGCTAGCATCAGTGACAGGTGAAGTACAGATAGCGGGTTGTTCATGTATTGCAGGGACAGGACGCTCTTGTAGTCATGCGGCAGCACTTTTGTGGAAAGTCAGTAAAGAACAATTAAGGGCATGAAAATTGTTTATTGTATTGTGATATTATTGATTAACTAATAAATATACTAAACTGAAATGTCCTGCTCCGTAACGACATTTCTCATTAAGGTTTGCAACTTTACAAAGTAAACAATGATCCGAAATACACTTGCCTCTTTGCTAATTAACACACAAAATACCATTGGTATGCTACTTCCGCCGCCTCACCGGAAGTTGGACCCACGTTCTTTTTTACAGTAGCGCCCCCCGGAAACTGGTGGATAGCTCCGTAGACAAGAAAACCCGTCAAAATAAGAGTCCCGCCTTAGTAAAAGAAGTGCAGATCTCATACATATTTAAACTTACAAAAAATATTAAAATGTATACAAAAACAAATTAGAAGATTAATCACAATAAAGTCTGTTACAATGAAGAAGGATTAATATGTATATAATTTATACAGTGAAGAATATGCAGTGTTATTTTACATTTGTTTACTTTATTTCTTTACCTCAAAACTATTAAACCTACCTAAAAAGCACTGTTTATTTCTTATGTATCTTTGTTCTATTGTCTTTATGTAGGCCTGCTGAATGTTAAATGGATCCAATCCATGTCCAATCCATTAAAATTATTTGATGATGCAGCAATAAACCTGCTAGTATATTTTAATGCAGGTGTTTTTGAACTGTGCTGATTTAAAACATGATCAAAATACTATCTATTTTAATGACAAAATTTCAAATAAGAGAGGAAGTGACAAATACCGGTATCGGGCAATAATTGTTTGTTAAAATCGGTATCGGCCCCAAAAAAATCATAGCGGTGCATCCCTAATATATATATTGTCACAGACCCGCCAGGCTCCATCATCACCCAATCACAGCGCACTCCCTCACCAGAGTTCTGAACACGCACACCTGTCATCAATCATCACCCCAATCACCACAGATACAAAAGGGCTCACACTCACCTCAGTCTTTGTCCGGTCTCGTTTGCATATGGACTCTTTCTATGCTTACCTCAAGGACTCCCTCGATACTCACCGACTCCATTCCAACGTGTTTCCTGTTCCCTCCTGTGGTCTCGTCTCAGTGTGCTTCGCCGATCTTCGTCTCTCCTCCTTCCAACACTCCAGTTAGCTACCCGCCACGATTTTCACTCCTGTAAGACAAAGGACAGTATCAACCTTCTCATATACTACATTCCAACGTCATATCTGCCATTTATCACCTGCATCACTGTCTGCCACTGCTGTCTGTCAAATAAACATCACTTACCTGTATTCCGTTGTCTCCGACCCTTCTGTCCGTACCACACACACACACACACACACACACATACATACATTATATATATATATATATATATATATATATATATACACACATACATACATACATACATACACACACACACACACACACACACACACACATATATATATATATAAAAATTAGTTTTGTTTCTTGTAGCTTGAGATATGACACATGTAAATTTAATACACAAACAATATCTGTAAAACTTTTAACCTCGTTTTTAAAGGGTGAAATTTAAATATTACTGAGTTAGAACTCTATTCTTATTTAAATTAAAAAGTACTCTAATTAGATCACCGCAGGTAAAACCACACATGGCACCTCACTACATGGTAAAAGGTAAAAATATTGTTTCTATATCTAGAATGGCTTTATGGTATTTAGTCTATAAACACATTTAATATAAATACGAATGCACAAAACTGCAAGTTTATGAAAAAAATAGTCGGTAATTTGGCCTTTATTACTCATTTAATACATATCTACATTAAAAAAAATAAATAATATGAGATATTAAACTACATTTCTGACAAAATACCACGGTTAGTTTGTGTTACCACAGTAAATCCATGATAAATGTTGTTGAACTGTTGGTTGAAAAGTATTCTAACTGGATCGGCTCAATGTTTCTCCTGATTTGCATGTTAGTGTTGTTGATTAAGTCAGCGCTGTTTCAACTGACTTTAAACTGAACTAAATCACAGAGAGATTTGCAGCTTGTACCTGAGACCTCTATGCCGAACTTGAACACTTCTCACTGGCTGTTTAGTGCTCATGTGATCGAGACACTCGGCAAGTAAACACATGTGTGAGCTCGTGAGCCGCGCCCTGTGCGGTGCGCACAAGTAGCGCTGTTTCGTTCCGCTTTTGGCGCGTTAATGTTTCCCTGGCCTAAATTCTAGTACTGCCACCTTGTGTTGACATTGTGAAACTGCACGATTTGTAAATTATGCATGGCGGGCCACGTATAATAGATTTTAATAGACAGGCCCGCAGTATTATCAACTTTAATTCACAGTTGGACCGCGGGCCGTAGTTTGGACACCCCTGATCTAGGCTGTTTGACCGTACTACATAAATATTAACTGCTAACCATGGCGATTTCATTTACAACCAATTGGCTAATGTTTTGATGATCTTAAGACGAATCAAGTTAGATGAAGTACTGTACGCTTGGTATGGCATCTCCGGGTTCTTCAGGCAGAAAATCTACGTCTAATATAGGCCTACTTTAAATCTGGGGAACAATATAGCCTATATAGAGCCAGGACTACATCAAGTGAAGTAAAGTCAAATTTATTTGTATAACGCTCAATACACATCGCTTCAAAGCTTACATAAAGTCATATTGTCTATATAAGCTTTAATATTGAGCAATTTTAGGGCTGGGCGATATTACGAAATATGTTGCTGATATAAATGATACACTGTTTGAGATTTAGCTATATTATTTTTATTATTTTATTCAGCAGATAAATCTGTGCCACTTTTAGGACTGCATTGCAAAGGAGAGATATTTTCTACAGACGGATATATTTTCTAGACTGTATTTTCTGCATGTCATGCTGGGCTCTGTATTTTTTACATCATCTACAAACCCGATTCCAAAAAAGTTGGGACACTGTACAAATTGTGAATAAAAAAGGAATGCAATGATGTGGAAGTTTTAAATTTCAATATTTTATTCAGAATACAACATAGATGACATATCAAATGTTTAAACTGAGAAAATGTATCATTTTAAGGGAAAAATAAGTTGATTTTACATTTCATGGCATCAACACATCTCAAAAAAGTTGGGACAAGGCCATGTTTACCACTGTGTGGCATCCCCTCTTCTTTTTATAACAGTCTGCAAACGTCTGGGGACTGAGGAGACAAGTTGCTCAAGTTTAGGAATAGGAATGTTGTCCTATTCTTGTCTAATACAGGCTTCTAGTTGCTCAACTGTCTTAGGTCTTCTTTGTCGCATCTTCCTCTTTATGATGCGCCAAATGTTTTTTATGGGTGAAAGATCTGGACTGCAGGCTGGCCATTTCAGTACCTGGATCCTTCTTCTACGCAGCCATGATGTTGTAATTGATGCAGTATGTGGTCTGGCATTGTCATGTTGGAAAATGCAAGGTCTTCCCTGAAAGAGACGACGTCTGGATGGGAGCATATGTTGTTCTAGAACTTGGATATACCTTTCAGCATTGATGGTGCCTTTCCAGATGTGTAAGCTGCCCATGCCACACGCACTCATGCAACCCCATACCATCAGAGATGCAGGCTTCTGAACTGAGCGCTGATAACAACTTGGGTTGTCCTTGTCCTCTTTAGTCCGGATGACATGGCGTCCCAGTTTTCCAAAAAGAACTTCAAATTTTGATTCGTCTGACCACAGAACAGTTTTCCACTTTGCCACAGTCCATTTTAAATGAGCCTTGGCCCAGAGAAAACGCCTGCGCTTCTGGATCATGTTTAGATATGGCTTCTTTTTTTACCTATAGAGTTTTAGTCAGCAACGGCGAATGGCACGGTGGATTGTGTTCACCGACAATGTTTTCTGGAAGTATTCCTGAGCCCATGTTGTGATTTCCATTACAGTAGCATTCCTGTATGTGATGCAGTGCCGTCTAAGGGCCCGAAGATCACGTGCATCCAGTGTGGTTTTCCGGCCTTGACCCTTACGCACAGAGATTGTTCCAGATTCTCTGAATCTTTGGATGATATTATGCACTGTAGATGATGATAACTTCAAACTCTTTGCAATTTTTCTCTGAGAAACTCCTTTCTGATATTGCTCCACTATTTTTCGCCGCAGCACTGGGGGAATTGGATTTACAGCTGCACGTGAATTTTTTTTTTTTTAATAGTTATGCAGCTATGGCTATACAGTGAGTGTTAATTTGAATCTATTTTCACTCGTATATGCAGATTATAACACAATGCGGGGGTTGATAAATAAATAATTGTATTTTTAATTTATTAACAGGTAAACAAGGAAACATGAGTTTGCCATTAAACATTTTATTAGCACTTTGTACCAAGCACTAATGCAAGCATTGGACAACAAATCATCTATGGAGGACGAAACCTGCAAAAACAATAAATAAATAAATACGGAAACAAATAAATAAATACATAAATAAATTCACAAACTTATACATAAATAAATAAATATATAAATAAATGTGCAAATAAATACATAAATAGGCTATATAAATCTGCGCATATGTGCCATAAATTATTCACTAAATAAAACGAATGTTGGGGGAAATAAAAAAAATAAAAAATGTTAAAGGAAATGCTAAGCTGAAAGTTGACTTTTTTACTTTAAACCGTTTATTAATTTTTCAGTGTAGCTCCGTATGTATTTTTCCTTGGTGCAACATGCTAAGAGGGTGTCAATCAAATATCAGAAGGCGGTCTCTGCTGACACTGGCTGATCGTTGTAAAAGCACCATTGTCTGACACTGTTGAAGTGCTATCTGCTGATTATATTCTCTTCAGAGTAGATTCATCTATACACGCTTTAGGTCAGTTAGCAGCTACATTTGATGTGGCTGTAGATCCGTTTGTCTGCTAAAAAAGCACAGTAAAGTTAGTTTTTGATTTGATATTCGCTGCATATTCGCCTGTGTTGTTTGCTTTGGTTTTGACCCTCTGCCTGTTAGTGATGCAAAGTCCAATTCATTTCCGCAAACCGGGTCTTTTCAGACAGTTCGGCACAATGAACCAGTTCAAAAAGCCGATTCATAGGTTCCTGACGTCATCATGCAATGATGTCACTATGCATTTCTTTTCTAATAACTCAGTGTCATGTTATACCAATGAAACATTCAAATAAAGTCATTTGTGTCAATGCATATTGAAATATTCAAATAAAAAGTTATTTGTGTGAACTTATATTGCTGATTATTGCCTTTCATTCAATTAAGTTAATGAGTTTGTGGTCACAGTTTCATTCGATCCTTTATGTTGGATACGGCTTATCAATATTGAGTAGACTACATCTTGGATAAGATTCACATCTACATGTCTAAAGTATATAGAAATAATAAACCAGTCTGATAAACTCACTGATTTCGCTTTAACATCTTAAAATATAATCTGCATGTACAATAAACCATAATAAAATTTATTTACATCTCTCGACAGAAAGGTTTTTGCAGGTTTTAATAAAATGTTATTTAATAACAGCAGTCATAAGCATATTTCCAGTACGTGCCTCAGGCTTGCATTGTATCGTCAACTCACTCATCAGACTCCTCCTCGGTAATCCTCGGCAAACTTTGACAGTTGGTTGAACCGGCTCATTCGGTTCTTTTTGAGTCGGACGTGCTACTTCGGCTGTGCGTCTTGCATCATCAACCCAGAACTAAATTTCAATTCAGTTCCATTAGTGAAGCGGCTCAACCAGTTTCTTCCTGAGATCCGGCTCAATAGAACAATTCAGTCAAGAATCTAACATCACAATCTGTTACATGGATTATGATTTTTTGATTGCCCCAATAATTCCCCAATAAAACTGCATATGGATCCTCAACCTTTGTGTCAGAGCAGTTCTTGACAATCACACTTTGGCAATTGTGGTTTTTATGTGTGCTGAAAAAAAGAGGAGGAAGTGAAAGAAGAGAATATAGACGCGGTCATGGCTAGGGAAAAGAGTCCAACTTGGCATGCCAATTTTGAAAATGGAGTTTGAGATAAGTAGTTTTAAGTTTTAGAGCCATGTCGCATTGATCAATATGCCATTTCATATTGCATTTTTATTGGCTAGTCAATAGACGTAGGTCATAACAGCAAACACTGTTAGATGATCATGCAAAATTTCTGACACTGTCTTTTTGAACTTCTCTCACTGTATGACGTAGGACCTCCGATTAGGAGCCACGACCACAGAATTCACCACAATTGGTTATCTTTCATCTGGGACAATGTGTACTGGGCATAAGTCTTGTTTTGAATTTGCACGTTTGATTTATACTATTACTATCGTTAGAACATTCTTATTGTAGGAATGAATACCTTTGTAATGATATATAGATAATTTTGTTTATTTTTGTGAATGTAGCAAATGTAACCAGTGAATATAATTGACATTTAACATGTGCGCAGTATGAATGTTTGTGTAGCTGAGTTTATACCCTGTTATACCCTGACCATGTCTTGTTTCAAATGAGCTCCAGTCTGCCTCTCCATAAATCTAGCAACTCTCCTATAATAAATATTTGTTGCACAGTAACATTTCA
The DNA here is from genome assembly GCA_039654765.1 of Mylopharyngodon piceus. Classification (NCBI taxonomy): domain Eukaryota; kingdom Metazoa; phylum Chordata; class Actinopteri; order Cypriniformes; family Xenocyprididae; genus Mylopharyngodon; species Mylopharyngodon piceus. Next base: position 5,790,535 of record CM077439.1, read on the forward strand.
AAGGTGTCGACCATTGATTGAAAGCCGTCGTTCTGTCAGTATTGCGGGGGAAGCCATGAGACACTGTATTTTTGCACTGTTCACTTTAGTGTTTGAAGTACCTGTCATAGGAAAAGGTCACATGGTGTCATGAATAATTATGAGACAGCACCTTAAAGGATACAGCTACAGTGTGGTATTCATATGCAGTCTCGTGAATAATTATAAGGTACTGCTGATGTTTTCATGCAGTATATGTTGGCTCAATGTTGATTTCAAACTCAGAAGATGAAAATAGTCCTAAAAATAAATAACTATTTTCACTTAAAATGAATGGATAGACTTCCATTGTAAATGCATTGATTTTTTGTAATTGCATTTATAGAAATTGTAGTTTTTGTTGATATTTTAAATTAGATTTACATCTAATTTAATCAAATTTTTCTGTTTTCACTTCTCATTTTTATTATTTGTTTTTTATTATTTTTTATTTTATTTATTAGTTTTAGTTACTTTAGTACTACAGTCAACAGCATCTGTGGCATAAGAGCTTAACTTGTATCAAACCCAGAGCCTTCTTTTAATTCCAGGTTGAAACAATCAGAGAGAGACCACATGGACTGTAATGGTTGGCCCTTAGCTGATCAACCCTCATCATTTTTAACCGCTTCCTGGCAATAATACTTTTCTCCTGTAGTTTTCATGTCTAACAAATCCCATAGCCTGTGCAAAAAGCTGCAGGTCCAAGATTCATCGGCTCTAATCGTATCTTACACGCTTTGAGCTACTGCCAGCACCATGTACGTGTGGTCAAAGAACAGTGTTAGGCTGGTTTGTTTCTCACTCATGGCCTCCAGGCAGCAGGGAGTAACTCTTTCATACGAGCCTATTTTGTCTAGGACATTGTTAGTGATTTGCATGTACTTACGAATAGCTTAGCTGAAAAAGTTATGATTCTTTAGCTTTCTACTATTGCACACAAGCATTTAGATCTTACCCATTTTCATTTGACTGCCACATACATCTTGCTCTACAAATTACATCTCAAAGCCAAATCACAGATGGGTGGCCAAATTAATTTTGGGAAATTACATTTCATATGTAGATTGCACCCAGTTTAATGACTGGATTACATTTTGTGTGTGTGTGTGTGTGTATATGTGTGTGTGTGTACACGCCTATTGGATGAGGGGATTTGGATGCTTGCTGTGTGTCTGTGTGGGTGGGTCTTGGTGGGTGGAGGTTAGAAATGAAAGGTTTCTTATAATGCACAGCATGCTGCCACACACCAATATGCAGCCTGTGTGTGCCGTTCTCGCTTGAATGTAAAAGCCTGTGCCCAATGGCCTGAGGCTTGCCTCCCTTCCCATGGAAGCAGTTCAGGCTAAATAACTCAGAACAGCACCTTCCACTCTACCCCTAAACACTCCAATTTTCTGCCTCTTATGACACAGATGCAAGCTATACTTTTGGCCTGCAAGCACAGCAATCTGCAGGAGAGCAATGATGCCAGACAGACAGTCTGAGAGAAAGAAAGAAAGGGAGGGATGGGAAGAGAGAGAGAGAGAACACAGAGGAGGCCATGAAGAGTAATGAAACAAGAGCAGATGAAAAAAGCAAGATGAAGAAAATGTGAAAAGAGAAGTGAAGGAATGAGATAAAAGAATGGCATGGATAGGGACTCCAAAGAAATGGAGGGTAGAGTACATGGAGGATCTGACAGCAGGAGAATCTTAAATGCTCCTCCAGGATGACCACATAATAGTTTGGAGGACAAAAACATTGAGGAAAAGTCCTATGGAATCCTGAGTATCGAGCATTGACAGGAATCTTATTAGGGCCACCACTGACCAAATGGGTGTCCATTTTGAAAAAATCTGTGGGGTACATTTGGTGCCTCTGGGAAATGAGATGGTGCCCCCTTGGTAGTTGGTGCTCTACGCAGCATGCATACTCCACAGTGCTACTGATGCTTATACCACAAAACAGGAATACGCTACTGTACTTACTGTACAAGCTTAATGTACGCAACCCACTTTATTCCTTGTATTTAAGTATGGAGTGCTGCACATGACAAAAGTTCTCGTGGGAACAAATTCTTCAATTAGTCTTCTTAATTTGTAGTAGCCATGTTTTATTAAACCCTTGTTTTAGTTAAATCATGGCCATGTTTGATTAATTTGTTTCCTTGTTTTAGGTAAGTCATGGTTGTTGTACTAATTCTATCCCTCATTTTCATTTAGGTAAATGAATTAAGAATATGTTCTTATTAATTAGTTCCCTTGTTTTAGGTAAACTGTGGCCCTGGTTATAACTAAATTAAAATGACAGAATGAATTTTGTACAACATAGCCATGGTTTACCTAAAATGAGGAAACAAATTAATCAAACGTGGCCAGGATTTAACTAAAATGAGGGAACTGTCATGTTCATTGTAGTTCCATTTTCATGTTTCCTGTGTTTCCTTGGTTGTCATGGCTACTAAGTATGTTTTCGTTCATTGTTCCATTGATTTCATTCACTTGTTCCTTATTTTGATCATTGGTTTGCTCAGTATATCAAGTGTAGAGTTAGTTCTGGCAGGTCACGTGAGTCAAGCTCGCATCAGCTGACTCTCAGCTGATCCACGTCTACTTATAAGGAATTTGACGCCTATCATAGCAGCCCTATACAAGTTCCTTTCAGTATTATCAGCAGCTTTATTGCATTGCTCAGGAGTTAAATACCCTCCTCCATCCCCAGCTCCTCTTCTCGTCCACAGTCAGGACTTGGCTTTCTGATATTCCTCTTTGAGTCAGACTCATTTATCTTGATTTATGTTGTTACATTAAGTAATTGTCATTAAGAACATTACTGATATCTGTAATACATTCATGTTGGTTTTGTTCTGTTTACCCTTAGGAACTGCAGAAAGGATTAAAATATGGATTTAACAGTGGTACAGATCCTCCTCCTCTCCCAGGGGGATCGCTCCCTCGAGGAACACACAGAGAGTCTTTTAGATCTGGGCCATCTCGTAAACTATGATGACACCAGCCTCTGTGTGTTGTTCCGGACACACACAAACTAAGGCTTGCCTGCTCAGAGATGATCCTCTAGGGACATTTATACAGTATGCAGACTGAGTGCTTCTACAAAATGGATCCTCCTTTAACATCGGCAAGAGAGAGAAGGATCTCATCGCATCGACAGTCCACCCCACACCCTTCTGAGACTGTCCAGTCCTTCATAGAGCCCACAGTGGAAAATGATACTGAGCTCACCGCAGAGCCAGAGCTAATGCCTCCATAGACCCTGAGCCAGAGCCAGTGCCTGCAACGAAGCCAGAACCTGCAGCCTTGTCCGTCCTGGAGACAAAGCCTGCCACACAGAATGACTATAGGTGTGTGAGCTGGTTCATACATCTTTTCCAGAGGGAGGGATTAGTGGTGTTGGATAACAAAGAGTGGGGTCACCCCTATCCTCCAGCATCAGAGATAAGTTTTCCACAGTCTGTAGCAAATCATTTTCTGATGGTTTCATGTTCCCAAGCTTCCTCCTCTGCTGGTTCTGCCCAGCTCCAAGTCTTCTTCATTGTCACTGGTTTCACCCACCCTCAAATCTTCTTCCTCGTTGCTGGTCCCACCCAGCTCGAAATCTTCTTCGTCACTTATGGTTCAGACCAGCCCCAAATCTCCTTTATCGCTGATGGTCCTGCCCCGGCCTCCCACAGCCTTCTCCATCTCCTCCTCCAAGTAAGCTGTCCACTTAATCGGTGTTGGCTCCACTGGTCCTGTCTGGCTCCTCGTCTCCTCCTCTGCTGACTCAGCCCAGCAATGCTGCAACGCTTCAGGCCTCCCAGTCCCCTACTCTGCCTTGGTGTGTTGATCCCATGGCTCTGTCTCGGGCCACCGAGCCCACTACTCCACCTTGGCCCGTTGATCAGTTGGCTCCACCTTGGCTCTTTGCTCCATCGGTTTCACCAGGGACCATTGTCCTTCCAGCTCTTCCGGCTTCCCTCTTCCCTCTGGCTCCACCTTGGTCAGTTATCGCTCTACCTCCGCAAATGACTTCCATGTTTTTGGCTGCATCTCGTTTTTCCACCCCTCCGTCAGGCTCCTAATTCCATCTGGCTCCGCCTCAGTCCTCACTCCCACCGGCTATTTCTCAGTCCTCTACCGTGGCTCCCCAATGGTCTCTTCTGTCAAAGGTCCTGACACTCCCTCCATCAAGACCCTCCTTCACTTCTTTATATGTTGGTCCAGTTTAGGCATCAGGAGCTGCCTTCCGGAGGGGGGTTGGGGAGTGATGTCACGTTCATTTGTAGTTTCATTTTTATAGGAACTAATTAAGAAAACATGGCTACAAATTTAATACGATTGTGGAAATGAATTCTTAATTTATGTAAACAATATCTTTTTGTTTTCTTTACTTATGTTTATGGGGTTCCACAATTAAACGATAGTTCACATAAAAATGAAAATTCTGCCATTTACTCGCCCTCATGTGGTTCCAAACCTGTATTACTCTTTTTCTTTTGTTGAACACAAAAGAAGTTATTTTTAATGTTGTTTTGAAAAGTTACACTGATGTTGTCTCTGTAGTTGACTACAATCTGACAGTCTTTGCAACATTACATCATCAAAGTTTGGTCTCAGGGGAGCTTATGGTGGCATTTGGGAAAGAGCCAGTTAGGCTTGTTTTTAAGGTCTGTTGCATTTACTGTTTCATTTTGGGCAGAAAACATAAATCTTTATACAGCTGAAAAATATCACCTTAAGCCTGTGTCAGTACAATAGCAACCAGAAGGTAAAAAAAAAAAAAAGAAAAAACTTTTATTTTAAACTTTGACAAAAAAAAAAAAAACACCAAAAAAAAAAAAAAAAGCCACCAACTTAAATATGTTAAAAAAACAAAAATATGTCTCTGACTTCCGACAGTAAAGCATTTAATTGTTATACAGTTAGAATAAGAAATAGACAGAAAAACAATGTGTCAATAAAAGCATTTGTTTTGCGGGAGTGTAATTAAAGAAGAGAAGATCACTGTGTGGTACACACCTATCTCTGCACATGGTTCTAAACAGGTTTTATTATCATTAAATGTAGGAATGATGACTCATGGATTTGTTTCCATATCCCTCAATGGTAGGGCAGGCCAACTCTGGCCCTCAAGATCAACCCTGATCAAACTCACTTGTAGCTTTCTAGTCATCCTTAAGACCTTAATTAGCATGTTCAAATGTGTTTTATTAAGGTTGGAGCTGAGCTCTGCAGGAATATTTATTTATTTATTTATTTATTAGTAAAGGAGAATTTTTTCCAAATGGCAGCTGTATCTCTGTGGACCCTTTTCACATTTCTGGGGTTCTCAGAAGCAAAAGTTGTCATAGTTGGGTAAACTAGTGGTGAAGGAGACTACAGTGTTTCCACGACTTTCCAAAAAAGGGAAAAAATATTGAGAGATTGATTACAGCAGTCAGAAGAAAGAATAATTTTCGTCACTCCCTCAGCCATTGTATTAGAAACATCCTTGCAGCAGTGTTAATTATTTTTTTTGTAATTTACTGCCAAGGTAATATAACACAAAGTATAGCATTATAAATATACATTTTATTTTTAAAAAAATTATAAAAATATGAAAAACGTCTCTCACAAATGTCTCCATGGTTGCAAGGCACGCTCCCTGTGCAAGCAGGGGGTCACAGGCCTTTATTATGTATATCTATGGTCACAGGCGCTGTGTAATATCATTGCGCCTACTGCACCCATGGTACGGCAGCAAAGTTCCTTGATTATTACGCCGGAATGAGAGTATAGTTCCTAGCCATATCGGCCTAGAAAATCGCAACTTTTCATTTTCCGTTGATCTTGGTACACAATGTAACTACAGAAGTGTCAAGTTTTAAATAGGAAAAATATCAAAACTCTTTGGTCATTTTTGAGCGAGATGCTAACAGTCTAATCAGATTCAATGAACTATGCTAAGCTATGCTAAAAGTGGTTCCGCCAGACCCGGAGATCGGCTGAATGGATTTGAAAAAGGTAAAACTCAACTGTTTAACTCTAGGGGAGTTGGAAAATGAGCCTATTTTCAAAAAAAGTGGAGTGTTCCTTTAATTACAACAATGCCATATGTTGCTATATTTTAGTGACAGTGTAGGCAAAATAATAATAATAACAATAATAAAAAATAAATAAATAAAAAGATCATTTACCACTGTGCGATCTCTCTTTCTGGGTGCTTTCATTTTTAAATGACGTCAGCTGCTGCTCATACAAGTCATGTTTTATGGACCCATGTTTCCAAGCATTAAGCCATACCATGTATTATTGATTTTCATTAAGAGACTCCCATAAGCAACACACTAAACAATATGAAATGCTTTTTTTTTTTTTTTTTTCAAAGATTATTAAAAAAGAACATCCAATGTTTCTAATAGTGTTGTAGATTAAAAATTTTTTAAAAAAAATGAGTGCTTAGCTTGAACAGCAGAGAAACTCAGTAATCCCATCTTCCCTACAGAAGGGTGTGGTGCTCACTATCTTAGCAGCAGAGTGCTCCATCCACCAATCCTCTCTTTCTCCTAGGCACCAGTGCTTCATATAGTCTGTGTGCTTTGGACCACATGCAGGGCAACCTGTCAATACTATCAGCACTGGCAGATTCTGCCTGTAGACCAGTCAAAGGCTGAGTCTGGCTGACTGGGAGCACGAGAGGAGCTAGGTTGCCTGTTACCGCCAGGCTAATATCGACTTGGCGGAGTGGTGTGGAGGAAATGAGGGCTTGGAGAATTGGACATGCTAGAGTTAGAAAGTTTGAAAGAAAACTTTTGCCTAAGCACAAAATACTTGGGGATTTTGCATATCAATGTTACAATTCAGTGAGCGTATCACCTTTGTGGATATGTTTCCCTGAAAGAGTGAATGCATTTGTTTATATATTTAAATGAGTACTGGAAGCAGCTTGCAATGGATTTATTGTTGTTGACATTTTTGTTTGCTGTTAACCTCACTGTATCTTCGGGCTTCAGAAGGAAGCTATTGGCATGCATTGCCTGGTCTTTATATCCAAGAAGGCAAAATGATCTCCATTAGTATTCAGCTTCAGAAACTAATTGGCTAATAATTGCGCTGATTTATACCTTTCGAGTTATAAATGCCTGTGCCTATGCAAAACACTTGTCAGATTCTGGCATTTAGTGACTGATTTTAGTTGAGCCTTGTCAAGAGCCCTCACCTCTTCTGGCCAATTGGACTGCATACATTGCATCTAATTGCATGCAGTGGTGTTATTACAGCTTTTAATTGCATTATTTTGCTTTTCAGTGTTGATGATAATTAATATTTATTCTGGAGTTGTTTTAAAATGTACATTTAATATTTTATTTATGCATTTAAAAAAAATACCTGACCAGTCATTTGCTGTATTGTTGAGCACTCTGTGTTCCCCAACTCCCCCAACTTGGACTTATTTTCCCAAGATTGCTTGAAAAGCATCACTGCCATTCTCTCAACACTAATAGGCCCCTTCCTGGTTTCTTCTGAAGCCACTTTGTCCAGAGAAGACAAAACTTTAGCAGCCCTTTTGTTGTTCACTTGGATTTCTCTGGCATGTCCTTGTAGAAAAAAATAAATAAAATAAAAAATAAAAGTTTTTAAAATTACAAAAACCTCAACAATGTAGTTCAGCTGTGAACATTTAAGGACGCTCATTCTTCACTGACCTCCTCCTGCCACCATGCAAAAACAAATTAAGCTTTAGTTGTTTCAGTTGTCTGTGAGAGTTGTGTATTGATTTTTGGCCGATACTCTGTGGGACCATAGAGTTGTAAGGCATTGAAGTGTAAAGCTCTGCTCAGGCAAAGTGAAAATCTTCTCCAAACAAAACAAAACCATCAACTGTTCAGAGATCACGCAAGTGTAATGTTTTCCTGTGTATACAATTATTATTATTATTATCATGAGAATATTGAAAGTATGGATATTTATCCTGAATTATAAGGGCTTCATATAGTGCATGAACAGTTTGATATAGTTTCACAAAGTTTCAAATGCCTCAGCCTCAGACAGCACACCCACGGACCACCCACAGTCTCTGACCGCCTGATGCATATTGTGCACAAAAATGACAAGAGCTGTCTGAAATCACCAAATCCAATCTGAACGGCTGGTGCTATTCATGTCAGTGTGCACCAGTCAGCCTGGAAATAAAGTCAAGTTTACAAAGTACTGGGTTTCTACAATGAGCATGTTTGAGGAAGAAATAATCCATAGAAATCATCCAGGGGTGCGTTTCCTGTAAAATGGCGTAACTCACTGCTTAACTACCATAGTATTATGCATCGTTGAAGAAATCAACTAGTTATGCTGCCTTCACGTGCTCTAGGAATTATCATGAATACGAGTTTCCTAGGTAAAAAATTGCACATTAACGCCTTTTATGTCGAAACTTGAATGCGATAAACTCGTAATTACGACTTCAAAAGCGGGGATTATTAAATTTCCTATAGCACGTGAAGGCAACATTAGTTACGACTGTTTCCCAAAACAATCTGTCTCTGGACAGATGTATACTGAGGCATTTTAGGTTGGGTAGAATATGCGATTTTGACAGAGTTCGTTTGCTTGCTTCCATTGCTGCAATTCACTGTGTTTTCCGCCAACTGGCAACCCTAGGGCTGTCGAAATACTATTGGGTAGCTTGCCAGTAGGCAGGATCACACAGACCAAAACAAAAACAGACATTCCGACACGGAACACACATTTTGAAGTAGAATAACTGGCTGTAGCATTGTTTTTCGGAGAAACAAGTATGTGAACTAAAATATCTGCAAACATATTATGGTATTTACTTCTCATCTTTCTTCGTTCTCTTTGACAAGCAAAAACGAGCACTGTTCTCTGTATCAAAGTAGATTACACTATTACGCACCTCAATGTATTTCATCCATTCATTTTATAAGAACTTCGATACCCACTATATACTCTTTAAAGTGTTGGTTGCAGTGACAGGCTCAGTATAAGCCGACATGTTTTCCTGGGTCTCGTTTAGTTGTCAGATTTTAGCTACACGGCCTAATGACATAATTGCCATGACGATCATTGAGTCTAGTGGTTTATTGAATTGACATGGTAAAACACTGGCCTTGGTCTGTTATGTACCTCTGGTAAATGACAATAATAATATTTGCTTTTAAAGAAATAGGGGACTCTTTATGAACCAGAGTCACAAAATATGAAGAAAAAAAAAACATAGAATATAAATTGAGAAGTCATTGTGTTCCCTATTCTACTCTTCCTCTCTCATTAATTAATATTGCGCACAAGCTGCCACTGATGAGGACCTGGTAATGAGGAGAGCGAGGTAATGACACTTCATCATCTCTTGTAAATCCCTTGACTTGATGGATTTGATGCTGGCTAAGCTATTCAGTGTTGCAGCCTGCAGAGTGCCCTGTACTACAACATCCTGCTCTTTTGTAGCAAATGACGACTGTGTAGCTTCACCCCTTATAAATGGAGTAATGACTGCTGAAAAAGCTTCGCCATAACATAATAACTTATCAAAATGCTTACTAAATATCAAAAATTTAAAGGGTTCATAAAGTATAATGCCACTTTTACAAGATGTAAAATAAGTCTCTGATGTCCCCAGAGTGTGTATGTGAAGTTTTAGCTCAAAATACAACACAGATCATTTTTTATAGCATGTTAAATTTGTCACTTTTTGAGGGTGAGCAAACACGCTCCATTTTTGTGTGTGTCCCTTTAAATGTAAATGAGTTGCTGCTCTCAAGAAAAGGGCGGAGTTTCAAGAGCTCGTGTTAGCAGTGCCGATTACCTCAGACTCACTGAAAATGTCAGAAACTGTTCAGCCTTTTATGTTCAAAATGGAATCTGACAAAAATGGAGACACTCAAGAAGAAGTGACAACATGTAGAATGCAACAGGACATTTCTGAATGGTTAGTTAATTAATTTATGTAGCTGATGTGGAGTTAACTATCTTAAAGTCATTGATTAGCATATTCTGTCATGATAATCTATAAATTGCTCGTGTGGGAACTGTTGTAAGATGCCTACAGAGCCAGAGAATATATGCTGTATGAAGATAGAACAGGTATAGTTTAGTTTAATTATAGTTATAATTTGTCATGTTGTCATCTTGCTTTTATGACATGCTATTGCATTTGTGTTACGTACTGTATTGCAATAACATGGCCTCACCCCTTTGTTGCGTGTTCTCGGGGGCAGGGTTTATGTAAATTTTAGGGTTAGTGATGTCACCAAACCGGGAAGAAGCTCGTTGTAGTCCCTACCAGCCGTTTGTTGTAGTCCTAAACAGAGAATTCTTTAAAAGAAAATATCTCCCTTTGCATTGAACTTTGAGCATCCTAACTTTGCAGATGTTGTTTATGCTCTAACAGCAACATCACACACTAACTAAAGTTAAAAAAGTGAAATCACAATGAACCACCCCTTTAAAAGCAATCAGTTATTTTACTGTTTTTACTGTAATTTTTCATCAAATAAATTCACCCTTGGTGAGCATAAGAGACTTCTTCCAATAACGATAAAAAAATCGTATTACCTCAGATTTTTGAACAGTCATGTAGTTTACCTGCACCATTTAAAAAAAACAAAAAACAGTCCACTATGGTGGACATAGTGTATTAAAGGCTACAATTGTTCATTGTGCTTTGAAAATGTCAATTAAGCTGTATTGTTCCTGTTTCTGAGAATATTTAATATAAAATATTGAGTTATATTTACCTTTACCTTACTTGAATTTTTGTAGAGCCATCTTTGTTTGACTGTAGGTCTGTATTGGCACCTTTGTTTTAGATGCCAGACCCAAGACATCTTTGTTTCTCTCTCTCTCTCTCTCTCTGTGTGTGTGTGTGTGTGTGCTCATTTTTGTGACATATCAGGACACAAATTTGTATAATGACATGGTATGACATAGGTATTACATTTTACATTACATTTTTCAAAAGGCTTATAAATCATAAAGAATGAGTTTTTTTGAGAAAGTAAAAATGTGCACAGTTTCCTGTGATGGGTAGGTGTAGGGGTAGGGGGATAGAAAATACGGTTTGTCCCCACAATTCACAAAAACAAAATCTGTGTGTGTGTGTGTGTGTGTGTGTGTGTGTGGTGTTGTCTTCCTGTTAAATTAATACTGTTTTTCTTGCAGCACTTGAATAACCATGTAATGTTTATTAAGCAGTGCAAGAAATCTATCAATAATATTGAAATGACTGTAGCTAAAAGTTTTCTTACAATGTAAAACAGATTATTGTATATCATAAAATTTGAAACCCATCTGTATAGACTACTTGTACCAAGTTTCATGACATACTTTTGATTTGAAATAATGCGACTCGCTAGTTTCCATGTTTTGTGTTTTAAAAATGGCCTAGCTGCCTAGTTCCTGAAACTGCACTCAACGCAAGGGTCTACAAGACGATTTTAAAATCCAGACATTTTCTGAGAAAGGAGATAATATGTTCAGAATAATATTCTGAACATTTACTGTGAACGTTTTATGCATTCAGTGGAACATTAGATTTTCAAAGATGTAATCCAGCCCAGGCCACACACAGCAAGCACATTCACCATTTCCCCTTTCACAGAGGTGTAGCAGATATTTCACCACATACCAGCTTGAACTGCGAATTACAGGGGGTTGAAGAAGACTAGTTAAGGGTATCAGTGCTCTAAACAATTGCATCCTTCACACACTGCAATGCTGCAGTGTGTGGAAGTCGAGAGACCTGAGGAGCCTATGATGAGTGAAACACACAGTTACAGACAGATGTATGTGTTGTGTGTTAAATGAACAAGTTCTGGAATTTGTATGGATACAGTTGATCTCCCTGTCCACTGTTTTTCTGAAATGTAAGTGCACTTTCAAAGGTCAGGAAAACAATTGACAAAGTCCTGGTAATTTGAATATCTAGTGGCATTTAAACACCTTTTAGATTGAATGGAAGTCAATGCAATGTTTAAGACTGACATTTCTCATTTGATTTAACAGTTGCTCTGGGGGAGAGATGCCAGGTGGGCTGCACAGACCTAGTACCTGCTCAAGGTAAAATACCTCTGTATTTCAATAAACTAGCACAATCATTTTCTTCTTTAAAGGACAGAGGTGGGATCAGGGTTCAAAGTCTGCCTTTTAAAGTACTGCACGACTATAAATTGCAAATTGATTTAGACATGAAGCTGTAGAATTTAATAACTGGAATGTAAAATAGCCTTTAAGCACAGCAATTATACAGCAAAAAGCAGCCGTGCCCTGTCAGTTTCTGAGGACAAGATCTGGTGGCTTTTAGCCACAGGAGAATCCCAGACTTCCTTTAAAGCACAGGTGTAAGTGAATATGTGTGTTTGTGTTTGTGAATACAGACAGCCATAGGTAAGGTCATCCATTCTCTTACCCTTACAACCAATGTCTTTATCCTCCTGCCCTCTGGTGCCTCTTCAGAGCTGAGGAGGCAGGTGCACAAGACTATCAAGAAGGCATCTAAAGCAGGTGTTATAGGTGCTCTAAATGCCAGCTGGGAATGCTGGGTTATATAATGCAATAACACAAGTCAGCATTTGAGCAACTGTATTAAAAGCCTATTGCAAACAATGGCCTGCATAATAAACCCCTCCCTTCTCACTTTTTTTTTCGTTTTCATTATGGTGTTTTATTTTTTATTTATTTATTGATGCATATTCTCTCTCCCACAGTAATGGTCTCAACAGATACTTTACATTCCCGTGCAGAAAATAACAAAACCGTATGGCTCAATGCATTTTTGCATGCAATTAATGAAAAACTGACATACTGGGAAAAAAAACAAAACTATTTTATTTATATAAAATATAATTATGCAAAAGTAGTAGGGCTATGTTTAATGATGTTAAATTCCTTTAATACAGGAATTTTTTTTTTTCCTTTCACAGAGTGACACACCATTAAATGTTAACAAATAAAACAATTCTTTTAATCTACTGATAGCCATAAAAAAATGAAATTTTGTTTGTGTTGGTGCTCTGAACATTGTTACCTGAAATATCTTCTGCATCTTCTCTCTACCACAGTGATGGTCTCAACAGCTGCTTTACATTCCAGAACAGAGAGAAATAAAACTGTATTGCTCAATGCATGTTTGAATGCAATTAATGAAAAACTGACATAGTTTTCAAGACCATATATTCTATGGTTTGTTTGGTAATGTTAACCAGTTCTAATATCTGTAAAACATAAAATAGTTGTTTAAACAACTGATTCACTGTAATCATACATTGCTAAGTGCTCTCATGGTGTGATGCTGCCTCTCAGAGATTTACTCTATTCAAAATCAGTAAGGCATGTAATGATCTCACAACATGAGACTTATTTCTTTGGCTTCCATATTAAAGCCCCATAGAAATAGAGCCAATCAAAAAGAATCACAAACGCTGGCATGTGATGTCCATGTGAGGTTGGAAAAATCTTCTTTTCCCTCCTATTTTTCTAAGTAGTGGCATAAAGGCTCAACACTTTCGAAAAGGTTGCTTTAGTGGCATCAGTGAAGATTTCATCGGGAATCTAACATAAAATACATAGAGTAAATATAGGGTGCATGTTTCTCTAATGCATCATGCTGTACTCCTCTTCAAATTCACATGCCTCCATCTGGACACAGATGGATTTGGATCTAAGGCTAGTGCTCTGTGTTGCACATATGTAATAAAATCCACTTTTATCAAGGTTTTGGACAGACTTCCAATACACAGGGGTCTCAAGGTAAACTTTTGATTTATGATCATGGAAGCTTTGTAGACAAGACATATTGATATGAATGAGACATATCACAAGAATGAGTTCAGCTTTATATTGGGGTTTCATCCAGCTCAGAAAGTATCTTCACAATCATTTAGTTAAAAGGTACACCTCACCACATTGGAGCTTACATTTTAAGACCAACTCATAATTACGGTAATTTCAACATGATGTGAATGCACCATAGTATTTGGCTGGTATTATGTTGGAATTACCTTAATTATGAGTTTACAACTCAGGGATCACATTGTCAGAACCTAAATTATTATTTCCAAATACATTGTTCTTAATGCCAAAATGATTCTGCGTTTGGTTTTGTTGTATTACAGCAAATCATTTACAGCATAGATTCACATTTGAATGTTATTACTACAGTAAATTTTGAAGAACACAGACCTCAGGTAACCAGGTAACGTTAAATACATTGTACTGCTGTAGTCATCTTTTCAGGTTGTTTAAAAAACAGTAATCAGGTTTTGAAAAATTGTAATTACGAGTTTAAAAAAGACATGAAAGGTTTTTACAAATGAGAAACTTGTAATTTCTGACATGAGGTGAACATGAGGTTAACCTCTTATTATTAGACACCTTTATTTGTGGAATGCATGGCTGACGGCAGTGCTTCTCAAACACGGCATGCTTCTCAAACCTGTCTTGGAGACCCCTCACCACTGCACATTTTGTATGTCTCCCTCATCAGATACACCCAATTTACGCTGATCAGCCACAACATTAAACCACCTGCCTAAAATCGTTTAGGACCCCCTTGTTCTGCCAAAACAGCTCTGATGCATTGAGGCATGGACTCCACAAGATCTCTGAATGTGTCCTGTGGTATCTGGCACCAAGATATTAGCAGCAGATCCTTTAAGTTCTGCAAGTTGTGAGGTGGAGCCTCCATAGATCAGATTTGTTGGTCCAGTACATCCCATAGATGCTCAATCAGATTAAGATTTGGGGAATTTGGAGTCCAAGGCAACACCTTGAACTCTTTGTCATGTTCCTCAAACCATTCCTGAACAATTTTTGCAGTGTGGCAGGGTGCTGCCGAAAGAGGCCACTGCCATTAGGGAACACCATTGCCATGAAAAGGTATATGTGGTCTGCAACAATTTTTAGGTAGGTGTTATGTGTCAAAGTAACATCTACATAAATGCCAGGACCCAAGGTTTCCCAGCAGAACATCGCCCTGAGTATAACACTGCCTTCTTCCTATAGTGCATACTGCTTCCATCTATTTCTCAGGTAAATGACACACCCAGCCATCCACCTGATCTAAAATAAAACATGATTCATCATAACATGCAGCCTTTTTCCATTGCTCCTGGCCAGTTCTGATGCTCACATGCTTATTGTAGGCACTTTCAGCAGTGGACAGAGGTAATCATGGGCACTCTGGTAGGTCTGTAGCACCATACGCAGCAAACTGTGATACATTGTGTGTTCTGACACCTTTCTATCATGGGCAGGATGACTTTTTTTTTTTTTTTTAGCAATTTGAGCTACAGTAGTGTTTCTGTGTGATCGGACCAGCCAGGCTAGCCTTTCTCCCCATGTGCATCAATGAGCTTTGGTCACCCATGACTCTGATGCCAATTCACCGGTTGTCCTTCCTTGCACCACTTTTAGGTACTAATCACTGCATACCATGAACATCCCACAAGACCATCGATGCTCTGACCCAGTTGCCCACCCCTTGCCTTTTGCCATTATAACAATGTAACACTACGGGGCTGTTGAATGCTCAAATCTGATTGGTTGGTGAACGTTCTAAGGTGTGCAATTATTTTCAGGGAAACACACGGCTAAAGTAGTTCTAGGCAGGTCTTTACCGCATTACAGTTCCATATCACTTCGCCAAATGATTTCATGTATTTCAAACAGTCTTTACAGCCTACAACCGCAAAATAAGAAACAAAACCCACAACGACACAGACCAAGCTAATAAATATAGTAAACAATAGGATAAAAATGACAAATTATTGTCATGGTTTTTGCCACAAAATACGTTAATAACTGTATTAGTCTGCTATCAATGGCTCAAGCCTCTGTTACTAGTTCTGAAATGACGTTTTGGAATTAGCAACGGAGGCTTGGGATGAGATGCGTAAGAAATTAGTCCCACACACAAGGGTGTTTTAAGGACAAAAACCTGAAAATGTCTTGAAATATAACATCTGAACAGTGTCTTGAGGTGTGGTAACTGTAGTATACGCGGAATAATTGACTCCGGACCGTCAAATTATTAGAAAATAATGCACACGCTGCTTCGCGTCGTGGCCGCATTACCACTTCGGGTGTGCATCATTTTCTAATAATTCAACGGTTGTTGTCTTGCACTTAAGTCTTGCATTGTCCAAAGAACTGGTGAGTTGAATCGTATGTGTTAAATGAGGGAGACATCCAAAATGTACAGTGCTGAGGCGTCACCAGGACTAGTTCGAAAAGCACGGGTCTACAGTGACATCGGTAACTGAAAACTTTTTTTTTTTTTTTAATCATTATAAAGTCCCAGATGACTGATACTGCACTATTTGTAGTTGCTTAAATTAAGAGCTTTGCTTTTAAAGGCTTTCCTATTTCTAGCTCTAAATGGACAGTTTAAAGATAAAGAGTAGACAGATATCAAGAGAGGACAGGCAATGTCCACCAATGTCATTGTGTCTTTCCATTTAGAGAGGCTTACAGGCTAGCGCACATTCATCACTTTTGGCAATAACTCAGAGGATGCTATGTTCTTCTTCACCGGTAAAGGCAGACGCACCTGCTTAATTCCCAATGGGAAATGGAGAATTTAGATATTATACAGCATCAACTGGAGCTGTGTTACTCAGCTGCACAGAAGAGTCAGGTTGATTGATGACTAGCGACAGGCTAGCAACGGGGGTCAGTTATGAATGCATATAAATGCACAATTACGTCTCTTAGCCCGAGTTTAGATCCATACTATTTTCTTTCATCTGTGAGATGTCTATTCCCGCAGGGACCAAGAGTGACTCAGTCTTCGTTAATTGCTGAAACTTTGATCTATTCACCACCAGTTTTACATGCAAAGATGACATCAGAAGAGACATGCTGGGAAAAAAGGGAAAGAAAAGAAAAGAATAAAAGAACTACAATGTGCAGATGCACAGTACCACCTAATGGAAAAATTAATACATCATTAATGAGATACTTTCACCTTGATAGCCAAATTAATTAATTGCATTGCATGCTTGACTGTGTAGATAAGCTGTTATTCGATCAAATATGTACAAGCTCTTATCCCTTGGCAAAAAAACTGTCATATATTTATGGCATGACCTTTTGCGTGTTAGTCTAATTGGAATGCATAGTTATTTTCTAAAACTGCAACAAGTTTATAGTTTTTTTTTTTTTTTTTATCCTTGAAGTTGCTTATTAAACAAATCCAGTGCATGGTAATTCATTTAAAACAACATCATAATTTCACACTAACTTTTATTAAATATGCAATTTTTGGAATTTATCAGAGACAAAGTGTCTTTTTTTTTCGATTTCAGGAACATGATGCAAATGTTGCAGCCTTGCTGGCTGGTGGTCTCATTGGACTCTCAGAGTCGGGCAGCTACGTGCTGTGGTTGTCATGAGTGCAGTGAAGAGAAAATAAAACCATGTTTACTTTATTCTGCACCCCCCTATTGTCTACCTCAAATCACAGTGGGTTGGATCAGTGGGGATATGGATCTTTCGGATGAGAGATGCCAAACTAATCTTGAATGTGAAGACGAAAAAGGGAGGGTGAGGGACAAAGGTCACGAAAGGGACACTGGTCACTAGCTCAAACAACAGAATTGCCTTGAGAGAATGAAATTGAGAGTGAAAAGCTCTGTTTTGGATTGTTCGGCAGCTTGCGCGCACATGCTGAAAAACATCTATAACCTCTCATCCCTATTAAATCTTTGAATGATTCATTCGATTTAGGCATTACCTAAAGCATTTTACTAAGAGACTAAAAAAAAGCTTTAATGACTGCCTGAATATTAGACATCAAACAGAAGAGTGGTATTGTACTGGACTGAGCTGGAAGGGTTCTTATTGGAATCATGTGAAGCTTGGCATCTTGAGAGAGGTTTTGAGGAGACATGTGTAAGCCCTCCTTGTAGCACAAAAGCTTTGCTCTATGCATTTGAAAGCAGTAAAATTGAAGTGTTTTTGCATCTTGGCCTTTTATTTTGTTACAGAGGGATAGTGGTGGCAAATGCCAGAGCCTCTCAGCAGGCCTTTGAGCTTCTGGAGCAGGGCTGGGAGCTTTGATCCCTTGAGGATGAGTGTTTGCCAGAACAAAACATTTCTATTGAGATCCATTGTGGATGTTATCGACTTAGGGTTCGGCCAGGTTTCTCAACGGTGAAAGAAGATGCAAATGGTCAGACCTTCCTTAGGGAGACAGAATGTTGGGCGTGACCCCTTGCGATGCCCCTTCCAACAACAGAGGATAAGGCTCTTGAACAATAGAATGTAACGAGTCTGTGAAGATCTAATAGATGGTACTTAAAGAGGTAGTTCAGCCAAAAAAGTAAATTCTGTCATCATTTACTCACCCTCATGTCGTTCCAAATCCATAAGACTTTCTCTCTTTTTTTTTCCACGCTTCACCATCTTCTTTTGTGTTTATTTTTTGGACAAACTATCCCTTTAACATTTCAAGAAGGTCCAGAGATTGAGAGCTTTAACATGTACCTGCAGTGTGCCATAAATTGTTATTCCTTTGAATATACCTTTTTAATGCAATGTTAATAGCTAAACGCTTGTGTGTTATTACTGTCATAGAAGGAATAAAGCTCATTTAGAACAGAGAACAGTATAAATGTGCCTCCAGTAACTCCAAAGCTTTAAAATGCATCTCATTGTGTAACATATATACTGTATATTATATATAAACTATATAATAGTTTGCAAAGAGAGAGTACAACATAACAAGGTTGTAAAAGTGGACTAATGTGGTGATGAGTTTTCCTGTTCGGCATGATGATGTTTAATGGTCCTGACAACCTCTGTAGTCCCTTTTAGCCACTTGTTCCTTTTTCAAGACATGTTCAAGTTTAAAAAAGTCACAAGTGGGGTATTGCTGATGTATTCTAAGTTGTAGAATAAAATGTGAGAATATCTTTGGTCATTCGACCAAAACCAATTCAAAAAAACCTATTGATTTTGGAATGATGAATCTGGAAAAATACGAACTAATTTCTGGGTTTTTGGATTCATTCATGCAGCACTCTAGCACTGTTAGTCTGTCTGTTGCAGTGTCTCCACAGACTGCACATACACTCACCATGTCTCTATAGAAGCGTGATGTATTTGTGTACCTTCAGTATTTACATCAGAGAAAGTGGGCAGCATTCATCTCCCTCCGTCTTACAACTAAACAAATTAATTTCCTCAGGGAAATTAAGCATTTCTATGCCATATAAAGTCATCATCCCTCACCCAAATACACAGTTACTGAAGTACTCAGTCCGGCATCACTTACTGTATTTTCCCAGTCTTCTCAGTGGCAAAAATTGTCCCAATTAACCTGAATTCGCATTAGACACTTATGGAGAAGAGACAGTTTACTTGTGTTGTTTTTGGGTAATGGTAAAGCAATTCTGAATTCTTCATGCCGTTAGAACAACATACATCTTTATTTTCACCTAATAACTGAATATCAGGATGACAGATGGGAAAGTTGTTTTCATACTGAGCAGGATTCAAATATACAGTAGAATATGCCATGACACCATTTACTCAAAGATTGTATCGTAACAAATACAAATAAAGAGCTACAGAAAATAAGAAGTACATAAAACAGCAATTACCTGTATATGCTCCACATTGACAGTGCATAATATTTTGTTTTTGGCTTCATAGTTATCAATACATTGTTTTACCAAGTGTGCCCACATTATGGTGAGACACACACACACAAAAAAAGATAAGGAAGGCCACTTTCAAACACAAAGTAAAACTTAAAAGGTTGTTGCATAAAAATGCTAATGGCCTTGGCCTGTTGTGTGTAACATAACTTAATTTTGTTAACTTGGTTCAATAAACATCTTAGCTAATTAGAATATCATGTCATTGTGTATATTTTAATTGCATTGAGAACTTTAAAGTCACCCATAATACTCTCCTAGTGTGCCTCGTTCGAGTCTTCATAAAGCTACGCTATTTTTTTAAATCAAATTACAGTAATCAAGTTATGCCCACACAAGTTCAACACACACACACACACACACACACGCGCACACACACACACACACGTTAATCAAGGAAGTGTTAATTGCAAAATTGAATGATTGTTTTCATGAGTCACCTCTTAGTTGAGATCTCATTAGCGGTTACTGGGTGTGTCAGTTTAATATTCTCTGCGATGCTAAGCTCTAAAGTGATGTCAGATCTCCAAATGTAAATAAAAAACTATGTATGACATATTACATATTGTAGCCCAACCTGATGTCTGTCATTCAATGATTATTTCTTATTCATTATGAGTATTTACCTTAATAATGTATCTAGTTTTTATAGCAAGTTAATTAGACCCTCTTCCAAATTGCATTTTTCTTTGCCAACCTCCAATTTGTAGTAAATTTCTCTTCACACAAAAAGTGATGTTTGCACATATCTCTTTGATGTTATTGGCAAAGAGAAGCAACAGACACATTGAGAACCCTCACGCCATCTGTCATGCTTGTTGTACAGCAGAATTCTTATTAAACAAATGCACTCAATATCACAGATGTATCTTTTACGAAACATGATTTGTTTCCACAACACTAAACTTTCTGTTGAAGAAATTCCATCCTCTTATTCTCTAGTCTGGGATTTATGGCTGCTCTTTCTAAACTAGCTGTTTCCCTCTTGAAAAAACTCATATTGCAAGTTAAAATAAAAAAAAATTAAAAATGAGGCAGTAATTTTATTTGATGAGGATTATACAGGCTTGTATAGATAAGTATTGTTACTGGAAATGAAAATGGATCTTTTTATCAGGATTGTACATATTTAAAAAAAAAAAAAAAAAAAATGGATCTGGCCACATTTTATCTACATGAAAACTGACTCTGTTTCTAGTATATTAGAATGATTTCTGAAGGATCATGTGACACTGAATACTGGAGTAACGGCTACTGAAAATTTAGCTTTGCCGTCACAGGAATAAATTGCATTCTGAACATTTAAAAAATATTTTAAAAATTCTTACTGACCTCAAACTTTTGAACAGAAGTGCACATCTTATTGGATATATTTCTGTCTTCCTCTTTGGCCTCATCTTCCTCTCTTACCAGTTACATTTTGCACAATTCAGCAAGCAGTTATGA
The DNA here is from genome assembly GCA_039654765.1 of Mylopharyngodon piceus. NCBI lineage: Eukaryota > Metazoa > Chordata > Actinopteri > Cypriniformes > Xenocyprididae > Mylopharyngodon > Mylopharyngodon piceus. The sequence continues at coordinate 5,811,635 of CM077439.1, forward strand.
CTATTTTTGAGGTAATTAGAATAACACAGTGTACCATTTTGGTTGAATGTGTTTGCAAAATTGACGCATGTTTTCCACATTACCTTTTAGATTTGAGACAAGTTGACAAAATGTGCTACAGCACAGAGATGTGTGTAGAGTTCTGTGGAAAAAAATAGAACTAGAGCTGCTTTAGAGGTTATTATTTTCCTGTTTACCACAGTAAAGCTGTTTTGAAACAATCTGTATTGTATAAAGCGCTATTTAAATAAAAGTGATTAAAAATGGCTTGGTTTCACAAACAGGGCTTAGATTAAGCTAGGATTAGACTGTAGTTCAATTAGGATATTTAAGTAGCTTTTATAAACATGCCTTAGAAAAAGAAAAAAGAAAAAAAAAAACATTACTGGTGTGCATCTTGAGACAAAACAATGGCATTAACATATTTTAAGATATGTTAGTGCAAGTTAAACCAGCTCAAACAAGCATTTTAGTCTGGGACTAGGCTTAAGCCTTGTCTGTGAAACCGGGGGATAATGTGTTAATATTTTTAAAGATTCAATCATGTGTATTCAGTTGAAAAATACAGTAAAAGAAAATACACAACCACTGAGACCAAATAAAAAAACTTCAATTCTCCAACTGAAGAATTCATAATCAACCTTTAACCTTCTCAATAGGTTCCTCAGCACCTCCTCTGCATTCAGCTTTGGGTTGTGATGCTCGCGGGCCATCAGTTCAACTTCTGGTGTATTCGAATATGGCATCGTGCAATATAATGTGATGTTCTTTTGTTTGTTTTCCAGATTTGATGCCCTCAGAGTCTCACAGTGTGATAGTATTCGTCAGTAGGAGGGAGTCGGCTGCCTTGCAGAGAACTGCAGTGCTTGTTTGCAGTCATGCTCGAGCAGTAATAATTCTCATGGCGCCAGACCTTTAAAACAAAGAGACAGAAAGTGAACAGTCGCTTGCTGAAGTAGTAGTGACTCAAACGGGTGAACTGATTTGGTCTTGCTAGAGTAAACAGTTTGTCCCTTGGGAGATGGTACATAAATCGGCAGCAGACTATGGGCAGATCCATGATACAATGATCTCTTATTCCTGTACTGTTCATATTAGCGTAACAAGGCACAAAAGTTTTGCACTTCCTCTAATTGTTGTTTTTTGTTCTGAAGTATATTGTAGAGATCTTGCTGAACTGAAGTGGATTAGATTCATTTTACAATTTTTTTGTATAAAATGGGAATATGATTGAAAATAGTTTAAGTACCAGAATCCTCCTCTATTATAATGACAGAATATGAGAGAGAAAAGTAAGTTTTAAAGAGAATAAAAGCCGAGAGTGTTTAAAATGTAAAGAAAGTTCTGAACAAGACCTCAGAGTCATTTTGCTGCCACAATTTATCTGTCAGAATGTTGAGTTGTAGTTCTCTGACAGTCTCTATGAAAGTTTTAATAAATGTCACCAGCTAACACTCTTTAAAGTCTATTGGGGAAGCAGGCCTGAGGCTTGGCTACAATATCTCAACTCTGACTCGTACAAAGACTTTGTAAAGTGCAACAAACGTGGTGGAGCTTGCAGAGATATGAGCTAATCACCGCAACAGTAGTTAGGCTATATCATTGATTGAGTAAGCCTACACAAGCGAAGCCATCGCAAGAAGAGTAGTTACTGAGGTCAAGTTCCCTTTTTTGCTAGCAATAGAAAATTAAAACTTTTAGCAGTCCTCTTGACTGACTCATGGCACAGAGAGCAAGCTTTATGTAACCATGTTTTAAAATAAATTGATATGGATTCAGTATGCTACATTCAGTAGTTAAATTGGGCAATTTGATTGTCAATCCAATCCATCTGTGTATAGTCCAGTTATTGCTTGATCCAGTACAGCATTACATCTTCATTTAGCAGGTGTACTACTCAAAATATCCATTTAAATTCATTACACCAAGCTTTATGCTTCCATTTAGTCAGGGCTGGAATAGTGGTGACATAAAGTACAGTTCAAACGTTTGAAGTCAGTACATTTTTTTTTTTTTTTTTTTTAATAAATTAACACTTTTATTCAGCAAGGATGCATTATATTAATCAAAAGTGACAGTAAAGACATTAATAATGTTACAAAAAATTTCTATTTTAAATAAATGCTGCTCTTTTGAACTTTCAGTTCATCAAACTTTTTACATTTAATACATTTTAAAAAAGTATCACAGTTTGAACAAAAATATTACGTTTTTAAAAGCATTAAACTGTGAGCATCAAATCAGCATAGATTTCTGCATAAACCCCAACCTTTTTCAGTAGTATATTCAGTGCACCTCTGTTCTCTAGAGCAACATGCAGCACTGAGCCTGCCCCTGTTTCAGTATACACCCACTGATATGAAGTAGCAGTTTGCTTATATACGCATATGGGATTTGAACCTGGGTCCTCTCATGTTAAGCAAGAATTATACCACCACCACCCATCTGAATTGCCACTAGATTTTAGGGTTCTCAAAACCAATTCATCCCCTGGCTACATCTATGTTCAATTTTAATGTGTTTGACTGTTGTCATTAGCTTACACTGAAAAATATGGATACATATGAGTGTTCTTTAATACTCTTTAAGACATTTTGAATTATATCAGAATAAAACCTGCAAGATTATCATTTACTCATTTACGTGATAATCTGACTTCATAAAAATCAATATTACTGTATTGATTCTCACTGGATGTTTTCTCTGAGTATGGAAGCATTTGCAAGCAGGATGAGTATGAAAGCAGGATTTGCTTGGTTCACCTTTTCCCCCAGTCAAGTATTTAGTCATCCACAGTAAGAAAATGGTACTATTGTGAAACTAAAACACCAACTCAAATATCACAAACACTTACGGGTGCTTGTGAAGGCATGTATCAACAGTAAAAAGTAGGCTACTTTCAATAAAAGGTCCAACATACAGTATTAAGAATACTTTAAGCTGTGTTGCTATGTGTCATAAATAAAGCAATTGAGCAGGCCGATACTCTGTCTAGAGCAAACAGGAGAATCTTGTTTATTATAAACCCATCCAACATACTGTATCTGCATGGATGCATGATGATGCTGTCCTGAAGCGTCAATTGTTGCAAATTTTGGCTTGCACTTCTGTAACCAAAACTGAATGTCTTTTCCCATTTAGCCATGGTCCCACACTGGCTAAACACACTCTAGCTGCAACTCAATTCAGAGGCTGAAACTTTAGAAGGACGAGGACTGCAAAGGCCACACCTTCAGAGTCTGTGAAGGTTGGACCAAGCAGTGTTAAATGGTACGGTCTAGCCTACAGATGATTGCTCTTGTTGCCTAGCAACTGACAAAATTGCACATAATAAAACGCATCTTGGTAAGCTATGTCAACATTTTAACAGCTTTAAAGTTTTTTTTTTTTTTTTTTAAACATTTGTATCATTAGATATCCAAGTAAGTTGAAACCCAATACTTTCTTTTAAAAGTGTAATCTGGCATTTTCTCGAAACAAAATTCCAGTTGTCACCAGCACGGAATGAATCTTGGTTATCCCAAATGAATAGGCTAGGTGGCAAAGGATCCTCTTGTTCTATCCTTCGCGGCCCAGAGAAAGAAGGATGCATTTGTAGGCCACATTCAAAGGAGCCTTCAAATTGGGACAGCCTTTGTCACGCCGCTGTGTGTGATGATTTCGGCCTTCGAATGATACAGCCTCTGAATTGGGATGCAGTTTCTGGCTCAGACTGCTATACTAGCTATGACCCAAACTCTCGCTATCCACATTATTTTTCCACACAGAAGTAAGCTGTTTTGTACAGCTAAAAATAACTGGAAGCGGATGACAACGGAAGCCAGGCACTTTCAATTGACAAATGGCTGCGCTTGCTCTTACGTTAAAAATAAGCTGGATAGGTTGAGTTGGAAAAAGATTGACTGATCTGAGTGGACCGCTTTCAATGTTTTGATGGTGTCTTGGAGGCTCAATGTTTACACTTTTGGGAGAGATAAACCCATAAATGTCATACTAATAGTAGTCAATGAACAATAAACTGGGTTGAGAATTTATTTTAACATAAAAAATCTTACAAACTTCAGCACCAGTCCCCTTGTGCCAGATAGTCAGCAATATATCATGATGACATTGAGCCTCATGTCCTGACTCACTATTTAGTTCAGAGAAACTTCTCTTGAGCTAGAAGATCATGTTCATGGAAAATATTCCCCCTCAGCCTTTCTCAGCTTACACTTTTAACAGTGTCTTTGTGATAGCCAGATTCTGATTATTTGGAATAATGGCCATTGTCCCATTCATTTTGACTGCTGGCAGAGACACATTGTCATTTAGAGGGCTAAATTAACACCTGGGGCAGCAGCAGCTTTCCAAATGACTAGAGACGGTTAGACAGCTTGAGTCTAGCATTAATATCAGATTGAAACGGTCCATAGGGGATAAAATGGACACATCCCAAACTACAAATACTCAAGATTCAGATTGTTACAGTAAAACATAAATGTTGCAAAATGTTTCTCCCACATTCAATAAGGGCTCAAGTGGGAAAAGTTTTACTTTTATTAAAGCTCTTGCTTGCTGTCTCAGCTTAATAAAAAATACTTAATAAAAATATTTCAAATAAGGATATTATGCTCCGTCTTCTTATTTACTTTTAATTTATTATGTTTTGATGAAACTTCAAGTTATCAAGTTCTGTTGCCTTTGGCAAAAGTTTAAGTTTTCAATAGTGCACATTTTCTTCCCTGGCTAGTAGGGATGTGCATCTCCATAACTGAGGCCGATGCGATACGCATCTTGATGCATAGCCAACGATACGATACATTAAAGATACATGTGAAGCAGCTACCGTTGCGATGCGATACGATTCACCCCTATTACAATGCGATGCGATTTCGATTCGATTCAACACAATGCGATACGATGTAATGGAAAAAAATATGATGCTATGCAATTCAATGTAGGGCTCTATAAAATACTTGAAATACTCAGTTTTATTTTTTACCAAATTCTGTTTTCTGTTTTAATTTTTCTGGATTCCATTTTAATGGTTTAATCAAAAACAGGTCTAATTAATTGAATTAATAAAAAGCAGCTTCATTAATTCGTTTACAATAATAGGGCCCTATGATTTTTTTTTCCCCCAGAAATTCTGTGCTGTGTATTTTAATTTTTCTGGTAATCAAATGAAGGCATAAAACTTTGAATCAAATTAAATTTAAATAAACCCTTTCATTTTTTTTTTTTTTGCAAACAAAGTGTAAAATTGTGTGATTATTCCTTCAAAACTAAAGTCTTAATAATTATTGTACTAGTTGTAGTATTACATTGTTATTAAGAAATACATTATACCGTACAATAGTAATACAATAGTAGACTACATAGTACACTACAATAGTAATATGGCTATATTTCTGTTACAAGTTAAACCGAACTTTTATTTTGATGGGTTGCTGTGATCTTGAAGTTTCTGTGTGTATATGATATGACAATAGTTTTTTTCTCAAATTAAACGGTAAAATGCTCACAAATTGACTCTCAGAGCAGCTCTGGAGATGAAGTTTGTGTTCATGTCGTCATATAGTAAGATGACAGATGCTGGAAAAAACACCGCAAGCGTTACGCGAGCTTCTTCAGGATGTGTAGTAAACGTAGGCCTATTCACCGGTCTGCGCCAGCGACACGCAGAACATGCAGGATTCATATTCAATTGGTCTTCTTGCGGTTTAATATTCACAGATACTAGTCCATATCGCAATCTGATGTAAGTGTACCCCCCTACTTTTGATTTTATTCATCCAAAATTTGACAAATTCCATGACATTCTGGTCACACAGTTTTTATGAATGGATTCCGCGATTCCGTCCGTGTTTTCTGCATCGCGGAAATCATAGGGATGTGAATATGGGTACAGATAGTTCGCTTTTATTTCTTTGGTTTAGACAGACAGCAAATCATTAATTAACTTAATGCCTTCTGAAGTACCATATTAATCTATATTCTATGAATCTTGACACGCCTCGGTCTCCGTAGTGTTGTGATACGTCATATTCACGTAGCAGCAGTGGTGATGAGAGAACGCGCTTGGAAAACAGTTTAGAGAAGAAATCAATCTATATTTAAAAATATTTGTCACAAATTATTGGTCACTTTCTAAATAATAAAAGTATTGCACATCTACTAATAATTATATATTAATAAATCGTTTTTTACTGATGCAAATATGTTAGAACCGATGCATCGCGATACAAATGCCAACTTGTATCAGATGCACAATTTTTTTTTTTTAAATCGGTGCATCGCATCGTTAACTTTTATACTGATGCACCGATGCGAATCGGTGAATCTTACCATCCCTACTGGCTAGGAGTTTTGGGGATGATACTGTTGTATGCTCCCTTTTGCTAAGGGAACGCCTCTATGTGATTGCTTCTGAAGCACATGTGGTGGAACATCATCCCATGAAGCATTATGTTGTAACCAGGAAACTATAAAGGATAAGCGGACTAAACATTGTCAGCTTCTGTGCCTTCAGTAAGTGCTCTGTGTCACTCTGTCTTGTCTATTTGGTGTTGTTTGTCCCGTAGGATCATTACAAATATTAGAATGGCAAACAAGCAGCACCAGTTTAGATTAAGGGGCCTGGGAGCAGAGCATGCACAGTCAGCTCTTGAGGGGGCTGGGTGTGCTCACTGCAAAGCAGACATCCTGTCAAGGCAGGGGCTGAGGCCAGGGGAATGGAGACTCCACCTCGAGATGGGGGAACTGATTTGGGAGAGAGCGGAAGTGGATCTGTTTGCACTTTCCGCTCCCTCACAATGTGAACTCTGATCTCTCGACTTAGGTCGTTGAGACCATCAACTCTAGAGCTTCCTCCACCAGGAAATTTTACGCATTGAAGTGGAGAATCTTCACTTCATGGTGAAGAGAATGCCGGTTGGACCCAGTTAACTGCCCAGTTGGTTCAGTGCTGGAGTTACTGGGCTATCCCCCTTCACTCTGAATGTGTATGTGGAAACCTTTGCAGCTTACCACGCACCTTTGGGTGGTGAATCATCGGGGAGAAACCTATTGATGTCTCATTTCCTACATGGTTCAAAGAGGCTAAGGCTTGGGTTCCGACCTGGGATTTGGCCATTGTACTAGAAGGTTTAGCTATGGCTCCCTTTGAGCCCATTGAAACAGTCTCGGAGAAGTTCCTGACTCCAAAAACAGCCTTCCTGCTTGCTATTACATCTCTAAAGAGAGTAGGAGATCTTCAGGCTCTGTCGGTCGCACCTTCATTTTTAGGATGGTTGAAGCCTTTCTTCACCCCAGACCGGGTTATGTTCCTGAGGTGCTGGCTAATGTGGCACACCCTATAGTCTTCCACCTTTCCAGATGTCGGACCAGGAGAGACTAAACTTGCTATCACCAGTCAGAGCACTTGATTCTTACATCCACAGAGCTGCCAAGTGTCGTAAATATGACCAGTTGCTGCTTCGGTTCGCCCAGGCGGTGTTCGCCATCATCTAAACAAAGGATCAGCAAGTGAATAGTTGAGGCAATTTCTTTGGCTTATGAGGTACATGGCCTTCTTTTACCTCTGGCCATTAGAGTACATTCAGTAAGGAGTATGACAGCATCTAAGGCATTGTTATCAGGGATTTCCCTTCAAGAAGTGTGTGATGTGGCGAGCTGGGCCTCTCCGTACACATTTATAAGATTTTATCGCCTGGACTTGAACTCCACACCGCATTCTCAAGAGCTGATGTCCTAAGCGTGTGCTTGCCATGATTCACAGTAGGACAGGCACTTGTCAGTATAGTGTAGTGGGTATTAATGTTCCCATAGCATCATTATCAGACTCAGCATAGTGTTCCCTCAAAAGGGAACACCTTGGTTATGACTGTAACCTTGGTTCCCTGAAAAGGGAATGAGACACATGCCTGTGAGCGACTTACTTCAGCCAATCAGAAGCCGATGATGTTTGGTCCAGAGATCCTTTGTAGCTTCCTGGTTACGATGTCATGCATTACAGGATGACATTCCACCCATGAGTGATTACACATGCTTCAGATGCAATCATGCAGATGTGTTCCCATAGCACCATTATCAGATGCAGCGTCTCATTCCCTTCTCGGGGAACCAGGATTATGGATGTAACCGAGGCATTTTCTAGGTGTTTCACCTACAAAGCAGACAAAAAAGTCCATGTGTGCCTCTGTCTGCCTTAAATACAACCCATTTTCCTTTTAATGATGGCTTAATTTACCTTTACAGGACAAAATCACATGATTTTTAACATGATAACAGAAGAAGGAATATTTTCTTGTGCAGAAATTTACATCTGTATATTTTATAGCATAATGGCACTATATACTTGGTAACAAGTATAGGGTATTTTCAGGGTATTTTAACTAGTTGCTTATTAGCATGCATATTACTAGAATATTGGCTTTTTATTAGTGCTTATTAAGCATATATTAATGCCTTATTCTGCATGACCATATTCTACATTCTTAATCCTACCCAATACCTAAACTTGACAACTACCTTACTAACTATTAATAAGCAATAAATTTGTAAAAGGGAAAAGTTGTAGTTAAAAGTTTTTTATGTGTTCCCTATACTAAAGTGTTACCATATACTTATTTTCAGAACTTTGGATCATAAAAATGTTAAGACTTTACAATAAGGTTTAATATGTTTGCATTATGTAGTTTATGAACTAACAATGAACAATACTTTTACAGAATTCATTAATTTAGTTTTATGTTAATGTCTACTGTACATACTAATACATTTCAGTTTGTATAAATTAATATTAGTTAATGCATTATGCATGAACATGAATTAAAAATGAACAATAGTATATTTATATGTATTTTTGTATATTTATATTTATATATTTATATTTGGTTACACTTTATTTTCCAGTGCCGTAGTTACATTGTAATTACTCAAATAAGTACTGAGTACTATTAATTTACTACATGTACTTACTATAGAGTTACAGTTAGGGTTAGGGTTTGGTTTAGGGTTAGTTACTTGTAATTATGCATAATTTACTGTTATTACTATAAGTACATGTAGTAACATGTAACTACGGCACTGTAAAATAAAGTGTTACCTTATATTTAAATTTCGAGAAGGTCCCTGGTTCGAGCCCCGGCTGAGTCAGGAATCCTTTCTGCGTGGAATTTGCATGTTCTCCCCATCAGCGTGGGTTTCCTCTGGTTGCTCTGGTTTCCCCGACTCAGTCCAAAGACTTGTAGTGACAAATGAGTGAGACTAATGCAAGGAAAATGGATTGAATAAATATTAATATAGGTAATGCTGCAAACTACTATAATTATTATATAATATAGATTATGCTGTAAATGCTGTTTAAAAGATTTGATATTCATTGTTAGTTAACACCAAACTAATGTATTATGAATTGAACCTCACTGTAAAGTGATACATTTTTTATGATCCAAAGTTCTAAAAATAATGTGTTGCCAAAAATGTTGTACTTGTAGTATTTTTGTAACAATACTTAACTTTCGGGCAGTAGAGTTGCAGACTTTATTGAACAGGAGAGATGGATGCAGTGGAACTGGGTTTGGGTCAAGCCTTTTGTCCATCTGGTCACCGAAAAGTTTGCATTTGAGGAACTAGCCAAAGGAAGATCACTCTGTTCTGACTTTGATGATCCAAAACAGTCTCGAAGTCCTTACTCTCTCTTTGCAACAAAGTCATGGCTGGAGACCCTCCTGACATGAAATCACACAATTGTGACTGACATCTCTGACATCTGTGTTAAAGTCAAACAAATCTTCCATCATGTCTTTTCCTTTAAGACTGTAAGCATTATTCCAGTCATTTCCACTTCCTCATGCAGTGCAGTTCTAGGGAAGCCTCACCACATTCCTGTGGAATGCCACTCACTATACTAACAATGCATTTATCCCTGGGGTCCCACTCAAACTTGGTTTGCAGAGGCCCTTATCAATCCGCTCGCCTGGCAGTACAGACTACAGAGGGAGTTTGTGTGTGTGGTGGTCTTTAGTACTATATGATGGATAGCATCTGACAACAGACATAGATACGAAATCTCGAAGGGACAACATAATTATCCTCTTGAGGCATTAGCAGTGGGAAAGCAATCTCCCCAGCCCGTGTTTTTAGTGTGCATACATACATCCGTATATGTACAAGTGTGTGTATTAACCGTCAACTTACCTTGACAGTTTTAATAAGGTTCTGTACATTAATATTAATACAGCAGGAAATAACACTGAACAATAAGAACAATAATTTTTATGCTTAAGGTTGATTTCTATAAACATTAACAGTAATGTATTTTGAGTGAACATAAATTAACAATTACCAATATTATATTCATAAATTAATATTCACATTCAAAAATTGTCATTCACTATTAGTTTATGATGCCTGCCTAATGTATCAAATAATGTTAATGAATTGAACTTTATTGTAAATGAATCTAACAGTTCAGTTAAAGCAATGAACACTGTTCTTAATTCATGCTTTGAAATAGCCTAGGAAATAAATAAGTAAAATTTAATTAAATAAATAATTGACAATAAAAAGCGTCATTAGTTGAGGCAGGAGCTGGCTGATTAAAACCTTGGCAGCTCTGCACTCATTCTCCACTGATAGGATGAGCTTTATTGTTAAACCCTGGTGCAAATGCATAGCCAGACTGTCATTATCAGCACTACTTGGGGAATCTGAGAGCCTCTACAGAAATGAAATTTCAGTGTTTCAGCAGTAAGTTAATGTGGGTCATGCAAACATGTGGAGGTCAAAGCAAACATGTTAACGTATTATCTTGTGGCACCAAAGTTTTGGAAGGAAGTGTGAAAGTTTAATCATAGATGAAATGTAAAAATCTTCTGCAAAAGGTTTTATCATGCAATACATAATGTGTAATAATACCTTAAAGCAAGTCGTGAATAGTGCAGAACCACTGCATGAATTGATAACTAATGTGGTATGCATTTATGATATGTTATGTGAAGATATTATTACCATTCAATGAGACTTGTTGGGTTATTTCATGTTTTAAGAAAACATGAAATAACCCAACAAGTCTCACTGAATGGTTAGGTGGTGTTCAATCTCATGACTGTATGTGTGGTGAATCCTTAATGCTTATTTCATCAAGTTTTTAAAATCTAACTCTTTGAAAGCTTATCTAAAGGTGACACTGATGGGCTCTCCGGTCTTATGGCTGTAATCTATTTTCACAAAAGATATAATTAATTTAATTTCAGACTGTCTCCGAAGGATCAAAATCTCCTGAAAGGTGAAGCAGACAAGCTTAAGATAAATTGACCAATTGACTGACTTCCCGATCAGATTTTCAAAAGATCTCAGTTAACCACACACATTCATGAATTAGATTGTAAGTCTCTCTGTGTGTAGTATATTAAAGTGGTAGATTTCAACTTAACTGACCTGGGTTCACATTAGCATTCCTATGAAATATAACTATGATAAGCAAATGTACTAGCTATACACTACAGAAATTGGTTACACTTTATTTTGATATTCCACTTTATATATTCTGTTAACTATAAGTACTTTTGCAACTACTTGTCAACTAACGCTCATTCATTTGCAACTACATGCCAACTAACTCCTTAGAGTATTATTAGACAGTTAGGTTAGGGTTAGTGGAATAAGTTTACATGTCCTTGCAAAGTTACTTATAGTCAGTAGAATGTATGTTGGGAGACCATCAAAATAAAGTGTTAGCAGATATTAGACAGTCTACTAAGACTTTAATGACTGGTAGTTGACATGAAGTTACTTATCTAGTTCTGGCATGAAACTCTAGATGGCACAGGCTGATAGGTCTTTAACTCATTGTTAGCAATTACGTCATTATCTATATAGCACAGCTGATTGGTTGCTGTTGCATCAACAGCTAATGAGCTGCGGCTCAACTTTCAAACAAATACTTAGTGTTGCTGTTATCAGTCTGCAGAAACCCTCCACCTTCCCCAGCTCCACCTGTATAGATCTGCTATGGGGGTTAATTCATGTATGTTACATGTGCAGCAGGGGCAGCATGTCTTACATGCTCACAGCAATGTCTGTGAATGTATTGGCAGCAAGTCTCTGTATACTTGCTCTGCAGCAGCAGCGTCACAGATCTATTCCTCCAAGACCAAATACATTAACACTGCCATATCCATTACCAAGCCAATATCTATTACCATACCAATCTCGCGAGAGTTGTCATGAATGTCAAGTTGGTAGAATGTCTAAAATTTACTATCAAAATAAAGTGTTACCTAGAAATTACAAGGAAGTAAATAATTTATGAAACTCATTGCATACCTTGTACATTTACATGTCATAAATTGGGTGTCCTAATTGAGTGTGTAAGTGACCAGAAGCATGTAGGCTACTTTATATTGAGTGGGTGCTTTATCAAGGTTATAGTCAGAATTGAGCAATGCCTGAGAGATTACTTTCATAATTTATTTAAATAAATGGATTTTTTTTTTTTTTTTTTTGAGTTGAATTGTTTTTATATTCCATTGGATTTAATTGTATTAAAGTAAACATAATTCAGAACTTTTTATTTTAAATAAAGATCACGTTAACATGTATGAAATGTATTGGAAACTTGATAAAAAAAAAAAAATAAAAAAAAAACTATAATAAAACAAATTGTCTATATTTAGAATACATACAATGCTATATGAATTTAGCATTAGCCTTAGAGTTAACCATTTCATTCCATGTTTGAAATGTCATTTCGACAACAGAATGTGAAATGTGGTGGAATTGTTTGTGATTGTTTAGAAAAAAATGACAGAATTATCCAGTGATGCATGTATGTCCAGTGTTCATAGTGTGAAATGTGTGTTTTGTCTAAACATCCACAGTGTCAAATGTGGCCATAGTTGAAGAACTTAATTCACTTCCTGAACTTATTAATAATAATAATAATAAAAAAAAAAATTCTTCTGAAATTGCTTTTTATAAGTAAATGATAGACTCTTTTAATGTATCAGTGCTTACACTCCTGAGTTTGCTTTTAAGTAATATATTACAAATGCATTGCATCGACCTATTATTATAAAGTGTTACAGATAAGAAATATGTTGAGAGAGGTGTGCGAAAGGCTCTCAAGCATTAGCATTCAAGCTAATCCCAGAGGTGTAATCAATGTGGAAATACCCTCCATCAGCAGTATGACAGAATAAACTAGCGCGATAGCATATCAAAGTGTCTTGCGCCAATAGTAGGCCAAGGAGCTGGTGCTTTAATAAGGAAAAGTGGGATGGGTCAATAGCAACTATTGACAAGTCTGTATAGCACTCCTAAGACCTTCACTCTCCCTCTCTCTCAAACTTTCTTTTATACAGAGCTTAGCAAAGAGCGCTGTGCAGTAATCAGGCTTAGATCTGTGAATGCTAATGCAATGTCCTCCGGGGCAGACTCTTTTATGCTGGGAATATTTGCGTGCATTTTGCTTTCCTCTCTCTCTCTTTAGCACACACGCATGCACGCACGCACACGCACACGCACGCACACACACACACACACACTGTGTGAGCATTTTAGATTGCTGTTAAGATCAGGATTCCACAATGGGGATCAATTAGAGGAAGTTTGCCCGCCTGTATGCTGTGAGCAGCACAATATGAGATCCTTGTTGTTGAAGAGTGCGGGATTTCAATGACACTGTTCGTTTGGGCCACAGATACATCGCTTGGCATGTGTGTGCTTTTCGCGGCACGTGTCTCTGTTTGTCTGCTTGTACTGCTGAGATTTGTTTCAGTAAAGACAGCCCATGTCCTCATCCTCATGGCCCATATAGCAATGTCTGCAAGACAGCACTTCTGTTCAAAACCTGAGCTCATCAATTCCCTTGAAGCTTATCCGTTACTCTGCTATGAAATCTCCATTTGCTGGAATTTTTCTATTCTGAATCTTTTCTTCATGATGGCAGAAAAGTCATGAAGGTATTTTCATCAAAACTCACACTAAGTTCTGAGACAAAGTTAATAGCTTATGTCCTTCTGTACCGTCTATTTGTAAACTTGGCAGCCAAAAATGTTTACCACATTTTTTAATTACTTTTTTCCACCATTCTCTTTTTTTGGTTAAAACAAAGAAACGTTGTGCATTTCTGCTCCCTGTTGATAGTATGGAACATTTTCTCCTCAGAGACCGGCTTCACAGAATATGAGTCTCAAAGTGTTTAGCTTTGTAATTATGATCAGAACTTTTTTTTTATTTTTTTTTTACTTGTGGTCCATCACTAGGTCTTAGGCATTCCTGACTGTAGAATGACAGTAGTAGGACATTCACCACTGATTACATTTCGTTTCCTAGCTGGCACAACAAGATTGTGTTGGCATAGATTTTGATTCATGAAGGGTCAAGATAGCTTGGCTATTATTGTTTTTTATTACTGTTTGGTCTTCACAAAAATGCATCCATATATCACATCTGTGTCACCCAGTCAATATTCAGTGGGACTTTTTTTTTGTCCTTTTCTTTCATTATTTGTAACATGGCTTGTTCTCAGTTTGGCAGACGCTGTTGATAAACTGCAGAATATTTCTAGATTTATGCACAGGAATGGCAAAGAACAATTTCTATTTACATTTTATCGAGAATAGACTCTAAATTTAGACATTTAGTTTTTTGTCTTTGTGAATTTCTTGAAAGAGGACATGTCACATTTTTAATGTACAGTATTAATATTATTTTTTAAATTTATTTAGTGTATTCAAAGCAGAATATGACTTTCTTTTACAATAAAACAACCTTGTCCTCTGTGACAGATATAAGTACAGTTTATGCTTATTCCAGTTTATGTGGTTGTGTTGCTCCGTTATCTCCTGTTCCTTTATTTTTAGATTAAACTATTCTTTGTTTGAGTTTCTTCGTTGTGCGCTTTACTACTACAGCTACAGCCATTTGCGTGACACAGAGGCCCTGCTTACAACTAGTATTAAGATGCATTTTGGTCGATCGGATCACAAGTAGATGAGAGATTCCCATTTACACCTGGTGTTTTACTCCGTCTCTTTTATCCACTTTCAACCACTTCTGTTCGGCTATTTTCCAAGGAGAGGGTCTATGGGTGGGTAAATGTATGGGTTTATTCAGATCTTTCGATCTAATGGATGAAATAGGCTCACGCAATTTACATATGAACGCCACCGGGGATGACGGAAAAACACACGCAGCTTTCGTTTATGCTCTGATAGCCACAAGACCACGCCGAACACAGTGGGTGCATGTTAGAAATCAGGAATGGTGAGAGAAATGTTGTGTTTGCTGCGTTTTTCCCTTTCCTGCTCTCTTTAGTTTCGGTTTCCTTGTTAAAGGGTTAGTTCACCCAAAAATGAAAATTATGTCATTAATTACTCACCCTCATGTCGCTCCACACCCGTAAGACCGTCATTCATCTTCAGAACACAGATTAAGATATTTTTGATGAAATCCAATGAATATTTTTTGTGCACCAAAAAAACAAAATAATGACTTTTCAACAATATCTAGTGATGGCCGATTTCAAAACACTGCTTCGAATCTTTATGAATCTTTTGTTTCGAATCTGTGATTCAGATCACGTATCAAACTGCCAAACTGCTGAAATCACGTGACTTTGGCGCTCCAAACAACTGATTCGAATCAAATGATTCGTAAAGCTTCGAACCTTCATGAAGCAGTGTTTTGAAATCGGCCATCACTAGATATTGTTGAAAAGTCGTTATTTTGTGTTTTTTTTTGGCGCACAAGAAGTATTCTCGTTGCATTATAATATTAAAGGGTTAGTTCACCCAAAAATGAAAATTCTGTCATTAATTACTCACCCTCATGCCGTTCCACACCCGTAAGACCTTCGTTAATCTTCGGAACACAAATTAAGATATTTTTGTTGAAATCCGATGGCTCAGTGAGGCCTGCATAGCCAGCAATGACATTTCCTCTCTCAAGATCCATTAATGTACTAAAAACATATATAAATCAGTTCATGTGAGTACATTGGTTCAATATTAATATTATAAAAAGATGAGAATATTTTAGGTGCGCCAATAAAACAAAATAACAACTTATATAGTGATGGCCGATTTCAAAACACTGCTTCTTGAAGCTTCGGAGCGTTATGAATCAGTGTGTCGAATCAGCGGTTTAGAGTGCCAAAGTCACGTGATTTCAGCAGTTTGACGGTTTGGCACGCGATCCGAATCATGATTCGACACGCTGATTCATAACGCTCCGAAGCTTCAAGAAGCAGTGTTTTGAAATCGGCCATCACTATATAAGTCGTTATTTTGTTTTTTTTGGCGCACCAAAAATATTCTCGTCGCTTTATAATATTAATATTAAACCACTGTACTCACATGAACTGATTTAAATATGTTTTTAGTACATTAATGGATCTTGAGAGAGGAAAAGTCATTGCTGGCTATGCAGGCCTCACTGAGCCATCGGATTTCAACAAAAATATCTTAATTTGTGTTCTGAAGATGAACGAAGGTCTTACAGGTGTGGAACGACATGAGGGTGAGTAATTAATGACAGAATTTTCATTTTTGGGTGAACTAACCCTTTAAGGTAGAACCACTGTAGTCACATGAACTGTTTTAAATATGTTTTGAGTACCTTTTTAGATCTTGAGAAGTTTGGTGACATTGCTGGCAATAGAGGCCTCACAGAGCCATCGGATTTCATCAATCTTAATTTGTGTTTCGAAGATGAACGAAGGTCTTACGGGAGTAGAACGACATGAGGGTGAGTAATAAATGACATTATTTTCATTTTTGGGTGAACTAACCCTTTAATGATTATGTCCTCATTTGTTTCTATAGTTACGTATTAGTTTCACCTCTGTCTAGTTTAGTTTTATAGCCCTGTGTTTCAGTAATTCTTGGTCAGTTCTTGTTTATACTTTGTGCGGTTTGCATTCAGAATGTTTTGGATTATTATTAAAGACTGTTTGACTGTTGACTCCGACATCTTGTTTGTGTAAGCTGACCACACATGTAACAACATGAACAGTATGTACTCTTTTAAAAAAACAGCTATTTTTTTTTTTTTACTTTATTTTAGTAATATTTTTCTTCTTCTTCTTTTTTCCTTTAAATATAGATTCATACAAAGTGTTCATTTAGCTCAAATGGTGGAGCTAGACACTAGCAATGCCAAGGTCACGGATTCAATTTCGAGAGGACACGCAAACTGATTAAATGTATAACTTGAATTCACCCAAGTTGCTTTGGATAAAAGTGCCTGCCAAATGCAAGAAATATGACTTTCTCTATGTGCATGTGTGAGAACTAGAAAAGAGAGAAACAAACAGATGGAAGGACTAACGAACGGGCCTCAGCATGCTTTCATTTGTCTCCTCTGCTCCTCACCGGCTCAGTCTGATTAGCTCAAGGTGTGGACAAGGAGAGGGAACAAAAGAGAAGGAATGAAAGAGCGAGTGAGGGCATCTCTGTGAGAGAGGGGTACTGCCCCTGTGCATGCTAGCCAATTAGAACGGGAGGCGAGTGATAATAAGGGTTTGATGAAGTACCACAAGGTCTCCAAAATATGCAGAAAGACGGAGAAAAGAGAGGAAGGTGTGTGTCCGATAAAGGCAGTCTAAAGCGAATTGGACATTTTTGACCTTTGACCTATTCAATTCAAACAGATGAAGGCAAGTACATTAAATGATCAGTTACAAATGCCTTTTTAATTAGATGTGACTTTGTTGTATTGTATTATATATAAATATATTTTTAGATTTTCCCATTAGCACAAAAATAATGTCCGTTAATACTGGAGCACATACTCTCAGTAGGGCTGAGTGATAAATCTATATCGATGTTTACTGAAAAAAAAAAGTAATTTTTGATATTTAGTCTACATCTAACACGATGAGGTGTGTTGCTAAAAAAATCGACATGTTCTGCATGAATAAGTGATGCAGTATTGTCTACTACACACTTCATGCACATGGTGTTTTCAGCGTCTGCTGTCTCACTGTATAAGGATTATACCTCATATAGGTATAGCTATTGTCCAATACACACTGAAACTCAAAGGTCTTCATGACAAACCATTAATGACAGAAATATATTATTGTTGTATAGTAACATGTAGCCTACTCAAAGTAATAATAATACAATTGTCAGAGTTTTGCTCAGACACAGAAACACAATGCATAGGACTAAGGGAAACACAGGTAAGTTTATTGAAGACGGCCAGGTGAACACAATGCTTATAGTTTCTCAGGATGATTAGTGGACGATAGGCTGAATGATTATGGAGATTATGTCTTACAGGTTGAACAGGAAGCATACACACAAACAGAAAGGGGCAGACGAGATAAAGGACACCAGGAGATGACAAGGAGACTTGACTTGGAATTGACTTGGAAGATAATCACAAGGAGATAGTTTTGAAGATTGTACGAGGAGGTAAGAGAGTCCATGTTATCTAGACGAGACCAGACAATGACTCAAGCCCAAAGTATACTTCACTTTTTATGCGTATGCGAGGGTCAGTGTACTTCGTGAATGATGCGAATTTCATCATCAGAAGAGTACGCGTGTACTGCACGCACACATGCGTGTACAGGTCGCACATGCACATATAAATTTTTTGGCAGTAATTAGCTTGTCCACAAGGTGGCAACTGTGCCCCGGTGGGCGTCGATTCACAAGGTAGTCGAAGAAAACCAGCATAAACAGAACAGACCAGAACGCATGCAAGCTACAGCGACAATGGAGGCCTATATAGATGACAGATTGTGCGAAGAGGTTAGAAAGTACCCTCATTTGTACAACTCTAGCATGAAAGATTACAAATATATTTACATGGGTTGTAACTCGTGGCGAGAGATTACTCAAAACTGCGCATGCGTCGACTGCCTGTGTACGCGTACGAGTAAAGTTAAGTATGCTTTGCAAGACTGTGCGTTTGGCTGCGAAGTATACCCAGGGCTTCAGGGTGTACGTGTGTGTTTTATTGTGGCGGAGTGCTGACAAGAAACAGGTGCGGGTGATTAGTATTCCGGAGTATGTGATGGCTGTGTGAGTGTGGAGGGAGAGCCTGCCGTGACTGTGACAACAATTTATTTGTAATAAATATTACATTTGTTGTTATTATTATTATTTGGGAAAAAATAAAGGATTTCATGGGGTCTTAAATTAAAAAAGTTAAATTCTTGGAGTCTATTGCATTTCCTTCCCCATTAATGATATAAAGTGAATATTGTAATAAATATTGATATAAAATAATATGGAAAATTATTATTCTGATAACATATTAGCTATATCACCCAGCCCTAACTCTCAGCATGGAACACAGAGTAAGAGTCTTTCTTGGTTTTCGATGCGTCTTTATAAGACGGGTACAGTAGCATTGCTCTTGAGGGTCTGCCACCCTTCCGAACTTTCCACCATCACACATGCGTTCAAAGGCAAGAATTAATGGTCTTCCGATTGGTTGCTTCTCATTTCACATTGAGGTTTAAAACACATCTGATGTTATCCGGTGCAGGGTGGCTAATTATTAATTCATGAGCCTGCACAGAATGCAATTGAATATTAATGTGGACCTTTTTGTGGCAAGCATAAAGATACATGAGGGGAATACGTGGGGGTTTTGTGTTTTTAAAAGCATGCAGACAGGTGAGAGCAGTCAAGTGGAAGACGAGCGGCAGCAGTTTTTGATTAAGAGAGCCAGAGTAAGAGAGAAAGGAAGGAAGCACTTCAACTATGTTGTCTGAACAGTGTGCTAAAGTCTCATTGCTATTCATATCCTCAGACAATTAAGTGTTTTGTGTTGTAAGAGTTGTATGAAAAGTTTATATGACTTCTTTGACATTAGCTTTCTCTTTCTTTCTTTCTTTCTTTCTTTTTTTCTTTTTTCTTTCTTTCTTTCTCATTTTTTATGTTGTTGTTGTATTAAAAGGTTAAATTAGTCAATTGGCACCTCTTGATATAATGCTCCACTTTCTTTCTTTTATTTCCCATCCGAGAATAGTTTTTTCTTTGTTACTTTTTGGGACTTGCTCATTGGAAAGGCCAATCGAAAGAGTCAAAATGAGAGACTGGACCCATTAACTTCACCCAATAGTTTATAATAGTGTCTTGCCCAGTGACTTTCATTCCCTTCCTTTCTATTTTCTTTCAATTTATTTTCTTCTCACAATTTTCCAACCATCCACTGTTCTCCTCTGCCTCTGTTTTCTCTCCCTTTCTCCATAGTTTTTATTATTTTATTTAGTTTTGAGGTGTTCATTTATCAGTGTCAGAGCAGGAGCCGTATACTCAACAGACTAGCATTTATTGATTGTTCTCCCCAAAAAACAAACCAAAAAACTGAGAGAACCCAAAACACAAGCAAACAAAAATAAATAAAAATTGGGTATAAATTAGGTACAGTATAATTTCAACTTCTTGATGTGATAGGTCTTAGATGATGAGATAATAGAGGGCAGAAACAGATATGCAGCACACTGACAGATGAATATATTTGTAACTGAGTGCTGAACCAGAAAACTAAATAAGTTGCCATAATGTGGACAGTGTTTAATGAGCTGTACAGACTGAGGTTTGTGTATGAGTTTAAATCACTGTGATTTGATAGGAGGACACCACCGGGAAGGCACTTATTCTTTTTGCTCCAAGACATGACCAATCATTAGTGTTGAGAACCCAGACCTGTCTCACTCCCACACACATGCACAAACACTGAGAATAGGTGATTTCTGGGGACCTTTTACCCTTGATCTCTCATTATGAGCTGACCTTAATCAAGGAGTGAAATTCACTCAGAACAATAATAGAACACACACACACAGACACACACACACACACACACACACACATTGAGAAGAGGGATAATGAGAAGATTCCAATTCACCGGATTCTTGTTCTCTCTTTTCTTTCAGTAAGACATGATTATAGTGAGTGATCCGTCATGCAGGAAATAAGTGTATCTACATAATTATATGGTGAAGAAATATCTGCAAAAAATAATACGGGCCCAAATAATACAGTGTGAACAGACAAGTTTGCCATCTGAGAAGCACTAGGTCAGCAAAATTAGTCCAGATTGTTTTAAACTTTTAAAACTTGTTTAAAGGAGTTTTTGTTACTATTATTTACTGTGGTTCCTTTAACTTTTTGATGACAGCAATGAATTGCTCTAATAATATTAACATCACTCAGTGTAATGAAACTTGGAATCATATTTCATATTTATGGGTTGTTTTGTTTTTTTTTTTTGTTTTTTTTTTTGGTAAATCTCTTTTTTTATTTGTAATAAAGTCTATTACATGATGCACTGATTAACGAAGTGCTAATACATTACATTATTGGGTTAAAGGTATTTGAAATCAACTTAAACATACACATCCTCCCTTTATTGCTTCACCCCCAAAATGCATGAACGCAATGCAAGAGTGGATGACCCTTTACCATAGCTGAAGTGAAGCAAAATAATGCTTCACGAAAAATAAAGTCAAGATGACAAATGAACGACAAGGAAGAACAAAAAAAATGTGTACAAAAACATACAGTACACAAGAGTAAATACAAGGAAGAGGTCATTGTTAGTCACCAGCAGCACACCAGCTCCAGACAAACAATGACACTCAAAAGTGTCCTGTCACTATAGCTAACATTACAACAACAGCATATATTGGTTCTGTGCAACATAGCAAAATCAATGTTATTCATGAAACTGCATCTGTTTTCAGGCCTTCCTGCTTAGGTCTCTCCAGCACTGGAAAGCTTTTCTAATATTAATGCAGGTCGTAGAGCTCTTGCTTGATCGCAGAACCTAATTTCACCAAGTGCAACATGTTCCTGGATCAACATCTTTGTTGATCCTGGAACAACATTCCAATCAAACAATCAGATTTGAGGGACACATTTACAGTTTATGTCAAGTTAAGGCTTACAGACAGGGTTAGGTGCTTCTACATCAGTGTTATTCACATATCATTTCCCTCTGATTTTAGGGAAAACTTATGGGTAGGGTTGGGTTTAGGGACAGAGATATGGTTATGATTAAATTTTCAGACAGGAATGTTGTTCCACATAGGCGTAATTTGCGGGTGGGACATGTTCCCACCACTTTTTGAAACATCTTGCAGCCTAATAGAAAGAAACATATCCATTTGATTAGCAATTTGTTTGTTTGTGTTAACCCTTAAATGCATGAATGTTTCGCCAATCATTCTTACATATTCGGGTCTTTAGCAACCCGGATCTATATCTAATATGGATGGATCTCCACCTGTCGCGATAATATAAAACTCCCCTAATATTAGAATAACCATTACAGAAGAATAAAATAAAGCAGATTTTGTTACCTTTTAAAGCTTGGAAGGGTTCATTTTGAGCAGATGTTTTATGCCATCATCACTGTCCTAGTCAGAGCTCATTTCCCAGTACATTCAGCCAATGATAGTTTTGAGAATATGTTTGAGATTGCGAATATGAGCCCATTCGCGATCTCAAACATATTCTCAAAATTATAATTTTCAACATCTTCAAAATCAATATTTTGATCGCTGATAGCTTCACCAGATCCTCCATCAAGTGACAGTGACACTATTTGATTGCATTCAGTACTTGTTCTGCAGTAAATCGCTGAGCCATTTCATGTTTTGCCTATTCTTTCGTTTTCTGTCTGAATGAAACGTCACTTCATCATTGTGTATCAGACATTGCCACCTTGTGGAATAAAGGTGAATTGCACTTATTCCGTCATCAAAGATTCAATTATTGTTGTGCAGAAAAAAAATATACGTACACTGATACACACCTCGGGTCGTAAGCGACCCTATACAATTTTTTTTACAAAAAATTAATAGGAAAATAGGCATTCTTTTATAATTTTATGATTTTTTTTCTTGTTATATTCTTTATAATGAATTGACTGAGGAATACCAAGAAGGTTGATGTCTAACTTTGAAAAATGAATGAGGAGGAGGGTAGTGAATGATGTCCCGGGTCGATAAAGACCCGAGGTATGCATTTAAGGGTTAAATAAGAGGCGATATATCACTGGAATGTGTTGTTTTTGAAATCATGCTGAGTGCACGTTGTTATCAGTTCTCCTGGTGCTCGTGCACATTGCGCAATCTTCACACAGATGAGCAGCGAGTATAAACCAAGCTTAACGTTGTTGCAGAGACTCTCTATTCGTTCTGGTGAAATCACAAAACAAAATGCACACAAACTTTTCCATGCTCTTGATATACAGTACAATCGCTGATGAACACATTTGGAATAATCTATACAAGGGCGGGCTAGAACCTAGGCCCTCTCTGGCACGCTTAACAAAAGTTACACCCCCAGACCATTAAGGCACACTAGCATTCCATGCAAATCTGTGTATTTATTCACTGATGTGAAGAATCTCAGGACTAACAATATTGTATAATAGTAGATGTAAGGATGAAACTATCACGTTAAACATGACTTCTGTGTTGATAAATTAAACTCAATGTACTATTGGAACTGGTTTCTGGACATTGTAATGTTATACATATCATTGTGTGACAAAATATGTTGACCCAGGAAAATGTCTATCTCGGCAAATTCAAGACATGCTTCTTGATCATAACCCTTTATTCTTTATTTTTTTTTTTTAAATTGTACTAAATTAATAAGTTATATTGACAGCCCTACTATTAATCTGTTAAGCATAATGCTTAACAGATTAATAGTAGGGCTGTCAATATAACTTATGATATTAATGAAAGTTATTTTGAAGTGTTATTTATAAATAAAATTATTATGTATTGTCTCTTTTTGAAACCTCAAATTAGGTTGTCTTCATAGATGCCTGGCTACCTTTGTTTGACCCTGTTAGTGTGATATGTGTGTTTGCATGTGTGCATGTCATCTGTGGCTCACTCGTGTGTATGCATGCTTGTGAGTTAGTGTGTAAGAGCATATCACTCATCTCTCTCTCTTATACCCACACTAACATGCCTACATATGCTGCTTTACGCATCTCTTTTAAACAGTCATAAATGTCAAAATGCAGAACTGCTCCTCTTACAACTGCACTGATGTGTTGTTAAATGACAGTAATGTTTGGTCTGAAGTCTCTGGGGAGGGGTTTTCATACAGGCTCCGTCAAGATATGATGTCTCTTTGATGTTCTTTTCACTTGTTATTGTGAAATGCTGGTCATCAGATTGGTCGGTGAAACATGACAGGCTGTGATATTGCAGTTGAACGCAAAATACTGGGTTCATTAGGGCCTTTAACACAGTTCAGATATCTGTCGTGTCATTTCAGTAAAGTGATAAAAACTGCTACACCGCTACCAATCACAGACTACATTAGATCTCTTGATGCAAAAAAAAAAAAAAAAAAAAACTCTCATGCATGTGCTGATCAGCTTTCAATCACACCCCATGTTGCCATCAGTGCTTAACATCTGCCGTGAGCCCTGTCAGCAAAATATCCCTGTTGTTGCATTCAGAGAGACAGAAAGAGACAGTGGAAAAAAAGAAAAGAAGACTCAGAAATTAAAGGTGAAGTGTGTAATTTCTGTGCAACTACTGTCACCAAACGTTGCAAATTTTATTTGTCAACTTTTTTCTAACTTGGTAAAATGATCAAACTGACTAACATAGATGAGGTTTTGTCAAAATTGCAAGAATGATTGTTTTGCATCATATACATATTTCTGAATTTATTGATGTCTTTCCTCTCTATACTTATAACTTATATAATTTGCAGCTGTTCTAATATTTTTTAAAATATATATTTTAAATTTTTTATAATTTTTATTTTATATAATTTTAATTTTTATAATTTTTTAAAAATCATTTTAAAAAGAACATTAAAATTTGATGATTTTTGTTTTCTTTTTTTCTTTTTATGAAGACTAAATTTTAAACTTTTAAACTGTAAGTAAGCAATAAGGTACGAGAGGTTGTGCTGTATCGTGAATAAGTCACGGCTGAAGGGAGTTGTTATTCACGATACAGCACTAGCCTCATGAATTAAACTGTCACTAAAAGCCTTCCTTCCGCTGGAAAAAATAGTCCCTGACCGTTAACAGCAACAGAAGTTTCATTATTACGCTATTAGATGGCGGCAAAGACTGTCTTTATGAGTGTGTCAGTCAGAAGCGAAGACTTTTACATTGAAAAGGCTGAATTGTTGTGAACACGGAACAAGACGCGACTGACAAATGCTTTGACTAGCGCTGTCAGTCACGGGAAAACCCCTTAACTGTTAAAAGGACAAGATAATACATCGGACATTTAAAGAGATTTTTTATTATGAACATAGGACTGACCTGAAGGAAAATGCTAAATCTGAATGCAGGTAATAAACTCGCTCACTCGATCTCTTTCTCACAATACTCTTCTACATAATACAGTAAGATTCAATGAACAATATCAATTGAGAACAAACAATTTACGTTGCTAAGAGAGGTTGCTAAGGGTGTTGTGTAGTGATACAAAGAACCGTTGGGTGAAGCGGTCATAGCCGTGTTTTATTGTGAATAAAACAGCTATTGACCAATCAGAATCAAAGACAGGAACTAACCGTTTTTATAACAATAAATAATATATACCTTTAAATATTTTTAAAAATAAATATTACATTTAAAAATATACATTTTTAAAGGTAAATGAAAAACTACAAAATTAAAAATAATTTTATAATTAAAATATAGTTTGTCATAGAAATTATTAAATCATTGAAAACATTACACACTTCACCTTTTTGAAACAGTTTAGGACAATTAAAGAAGAGGAGGTGAACAAACTGTATTAGCTGAACGGGAGAGAGAGACAGAGAGAGAGAGAGAGAGAGGGTAGTGATGACTTCATTGATTTGATTCATCTCAATGGGCCTTAGCATCTACTTTTTTTGCTCACCATTAAAGGTGAAAACGCACAGAACCATTGACGATTGCAAGGAAAAGGGTGAGACTGCAAAGAATGGAGTGACAAGACAATACAAAATGCAAGCACTGAAGAACAGTGTTAACAATGGGGAATTTGTGGGGCGAGAGAGAGAGAGAGAGAGAGAGAGAGAGAGAGAGAGAGAGAGAGAGAGAGAACAGCCGGCGGAGTCTGTAGGGAACAGGTACTACTGTATGTATGTGGGTCAGCACATTGCATCCTCAGCATTTCTTACAAGCAGCCTTAGCAAACTTGGAAGGGCATATCAGTCTCTCCCCGTTTCGCTCGCTCTCTTTCTCTTTCTGTCTCCATCTTGACCACCTGTCTGTTTATCTTTAATGCACATATCCGCATCAGTGTTTTCCTGCAGCCTTCAAACTGGTCAGATTATATTTTGCTTAGAGAGTGCCTTTAATGTTAATTTAAATATTCTCTGAATGTACTTATGCAAATGATTGAACACTTAATGGTCTATATTCGGATCCACCATATATGTATGAAGAGTCCCACCGGATTCATGCAAATGACAGAAAGAGAGACAGAGAGAAAGTCAGGGTCATTGATTTTACATTTGTATTAGAGTCTGTAATCTGGAGAGTATTAAAAATAAATTTATAGCTTGTAAGCATTATCTGCTCACTGCATAAGCTGCATTTTTTTATTTTTATTTTTTTGCCTTAGCAACATAACAAGCCGTGTATCGTATTTGCACAGAACAAAATGGGTTATATCTTCTCACCCTCTATTGCTCTTTACACCCCACCTTTCCTCAGTGAACCTTTTTTTTTTTTTTTTTTTTACACCTTTTGCATCTGCCTGTTTTGGTATTCTCTCCCTTTCTTTCATTTCTATTAGCTGAAACCTGTGTGTGAAATGGCAGTGAATTATTACTAGCGGTGTTAGTTTTATTAAATGTTTTCTTGCTAGTTTTATTAAATGCAAGATTAAATTTTCTTGCTAAAAATGCTGTCTTCAAGATATATATTGATGTATATAATTATTACATTTTAAACATTTTGATTTTGATGTTAAAAAATTGTAAAATCAGAAATTTTTTTAAGCATATAAAGTAAATCAGTTGTGTGTAATTTATGTAAATATGATAGCAAAAAAAACAAAAAACAAACAAACAAAAAAAAACAGTAACACTTTACAATAAGGTCTCATTTGTTAATATCAGTTAATATATTAACTAACATGAACTAACCATGAGCAATACATTTGTTAATCTTTGTTAATGTTAGTTAATAAAAATACAGGTGTTCATAGTTTGTTCATGTTAGCTCACAGTGCTTCCATGTTTTCACTGTTATATGGTAGGGGGCGCTATTACACATCTTCAGAAAGAGTACAGAATCTCCAGATCAAAACACAGAAAAAAAAAAGAAGCAGAAACAAGCGATAAAAGCATTGCTTATGCGCATTGTAGTCTTTGACAAAATCGTGATTTTCCCAACTTTTTGTTCAAAATTTTGCTTTTTTATTAAACTTACCCACATTCACTCTTAGCTCACCCACTCTTAACTATCTAGACACTGTCTAGTTTATATAGTAGGTGAAAAATAGTATGTGACAAAAGTAGTATGTCTGAATTCACCATACTCGTAAAAGAGTAGGCAAAAAGTACCCAGAGAGATAATACTTCCGGTAAGATACTGAAGTGTGCATACGATGGACACTTGACTATCCCATGAGGCCACAGGAGGAGACTTGTGAATGGCAGTGAATCGACGTAACTGACGCTGGTAGGTCACATGATAATGTAGTATGTCAAATGTAGTATGTCCGGATTATATTCATACTACACATACACATACTCATACTATATAGAATGTACTTTTTTAGTGCCGTAAAGTAATTACTTGTTCAAAATAAGTACCTACTGAAGAGAGTATGTGATTTTATAGGAAGTCTATGCTTCCAAACCTAGCAGGTTCTGCAAGGAAAACTAGCCATTTTGTTGCACTACCCCTAGTGGTCTGGGGGACTTTTTTTTTTTTTTTTTTCTTTTTTTTTTTTAATGAGCAACTTAAAATTATAATGTTTAAATTCTAATAACTCTGTGTTTTGGTGCTACTCTGTTGTCACTCATTGTTGCACTTATGATTGTTCACTGAAATGTAGCATTTTCAAAAGTGTTTCTTTTTCATTAATTCTGTATTGCAGGTTAATGCTGCTGTTGTCAACATTTGTTTTCTTCTCTAATGTTGTTGTGTTGTGACCCCCCAGGGTCACTGTACACATTCAAAACATTGTGTCTGAAACACTAAGAATTTATTGTGATACTCAGCAGTTTTGTTAGGAGAGAGGGATGAAAGTGGCTTTGATAAAATAACTCCCTGAGATAGATGCATCAATTCAGCTTCAGGGAGAGAGGGTGAGTGAGTGGGGCAGAATGAAGGAGAGACGAGGAAAGAAAAAAATGCCTGCCACTGTAGCTTTCCTGTAAGCCTTTTCTGATATTTCCCTGCTAATTTAGAAGCATCATTTACATTTTACTCATTAGAATCATGTGCACCCTCTGAGGGTATCATTACTGAATCAGTCCCGAAGCTTTCTGATGGAAGATTTCTGCCTCTCTCCTCTCTGTCTCATTCCTTATTTGCCCTCTTAGTGTGACCCTCTGAAGTAATTACTATATCAACACATTTGGGTTCAGATCAGCATTTCAAACAGCACAACGTTTATAATTTTTCCAAAGACTTTCTCATACAGTTATCTCATGCCTTTATAGATTTGGGTTGGGTGGTACAGTATGACCGCATACAAGACAGCTGGTAGTGTATACTATTTATAATGATGTATGGTATGTGGTGTGATTTTAGAAAACAGAACACAGTAACTGTCTCAGATAAGAACACTTCCAGTGTAACCGGTGTAGGGTTTAAAAGACTATTGATATTCAGCAATATAGATGCATTAATTTCATAATTGATGAATTTTACAACAACATTAACACTTTTACTTTCCTGTTTATTAATATGAAGCTGCTTTGATACAATATGTATTGTATAAAGCGCTATAAAAATAAATGTGACGACTTGTCACCTATTAAAAAAAGAGTGATTTAGTTTTGACAAGTCATAAGGTTCCGCTTGTGTCCATTGTAGATGGTGTAACTGTGCATTGCTTACAGTTGTCAAACAGTGCTTCAAATTTGTGCATTATTATTATAATATAAAATAAAATTGACATAGGATCACAGGTGTTTGTATGTCAGCTCTTTCATGATTTCAAAACTGAATCATCCAGTCATAGCATGTTACTGGTTTGAGTGTTTTGTTTTTAACAACATGACACTTATTGTTATGAATAATATTTTATTTTCAAGTTCCAAATAATAATATCATAAGCAATTAAAAAAGTTTATGTAATAAACTATTGTTCAAAGGTTTGGGGTTGGTTGGATTGGTAAGTATAGTATTGGGGTTTGGTAGTAAGTTTTTGCAATAAATCTCTTATGCTTATGAAAGCTGCATTAAAAAAATAATAATAAAAATAAAATAAAAAAACAGTAAAAACAGCTAAATAAATATGAATTATGACTGTCTATTTTAATATATTTTAAATTTTTTTTTTTTTCCTAAGAATGTAAATGCCTTTACTGTCACTTTTGATAAATTTAATACATCCTTGCTGAATAAAAGTATTCATTTCTTTCAAAAAAATAAAAATAAAAAAAATAAATAAATTTAAAAAAATTTGAATGGTAATATATAAAATAAAATTTTAGGTTTGAAATTCCAGCACAAATAACTACACTGTGATGTACATTGTTACTATGATTACATAACTTTTTATACTATTATATAATTATATATTATTTGATTATTTTTATATTATATTAAAAGATTAATATGATTTTGTTCATACTGCCCATCCATTATATAGATTATACATTTATTCAACATCATGCTCAGTTTAACACAAGGAACAAGGAATGCAGGCAAAGAGAAGGATCTGTGTGCAAGATTAGTAATACAAACAAAACAACAACCAGTATCATGAGGACTGAGTGGCAAAAGAGCCTGCTGCATGACTAGATTTAATAGGGAAAACTGCGAAAAGGCGAGTAAAACAAACGATTACACTAAAGGTTGGGCTCGATAGTGTTCCTTACAACTTGTCAAAGAAACCTAATGCATGGATATTGACATGTAGCCAGGAATCGGGAAATACATAAACCAAATCTGCCTGTGAATGCTTTATATAAATACATAGGTAGGTCTAAATCCGAGTGATCACTTATATCAATGTTATATATATCGTCATATCGTCCAGTCCTAAAACTTGTATAGTTTTTGTCAGTTTATTTAAAAACACCCAATTACGCAGAATATAAGATGGTAAATATTTAATTGATGAGTTGCCAATAATATATATAACAAAACAATATATAGGGTATGATTTTACCCCAAAATCCAGAATTTTGACACAAAATGATAACTGCAAATCCACGTTTCTCTGCCTGGAGTCCAGTTGTTTCTGTGAATTGCAGTGATCCATTTGCTTCTTTTTTTCTGTAGCTTTTGCCAGTCTGTAAATATATACATCAGATTTCTTGTCATATCTATTTGTACAGTCAATTGCAAAGCTCTTTCCCATTTTGGATGTGTTTTGTGTGATTTTCGTGGCATTCATGCTGGAAACCATTCAGTCTTTTTGCCACTCAGTGGGCGTAACCGCAGTCACAACGGCCAACGGTGACGTCACGTGCTTACCCTTTATACACAAGGGCTAACAAGGTTAACAAGAGACACCTGGGAACAATCAGGGAACTAATCAACATGAAAAACTACACATAGACTACAAAGATGGCACAGAGAACAGGAAACAGGAAGTATAACAAAAGTCCAGGGACAAACATGGAGAACATGTGACTCTCAGGAGAAGAGGGATATTAGGAATTCATATCAACCAATTGTCATGTACTTCATCTCATATACTCACTCTTCCAGATTGGCACAGGATCCTCAACAGTCGAAACTGGTCTCATGTAAACGAAAGGTCCCCCTTTTAGACCACTCAAGCTTTGTGGTGTTTTCCAGAAGTTTGTATACCCACCTGTGAAGCCTGAGGCTAATGTACCTCCATCAGACCCTATGGGCAGGTGAGTAATGGAGGGCAATGGATCGCATTAATGGCCCCTCTGAGTCAGGGCTGGACAGGAAGACTTTTTGAAATCATGTCATGCAATCTTTCTTGTTTAAATTTAGCCCATATTTGGGACATATGCAAATCATTTATGAGCAAAATGTCATTTCACCATATTCCACATTATGTAATTTCTGCCAATGCTTTGTATTTCTAATTTAATTTAGGAGTGGATCCTATTATAGAGGCAGAGGGAAAAAATATTGATGTAAAATTCATGAGCACTTCATATGAAAGTGCTCTCGTTATTTACTAATTATTAATGTATTATTCAAAATGGAAGATGGCTCTTAATTATTGAGTAATATTTGAGACTGTAATACAGATTTGAGTAGAATGTCAGAAATAACATGGAGAATATCACAGACCAGATGGCAAAAACCTATGTTTTAACATGACCAGTGCTTGGTTGTTTTTAAAATGTGCAATTTTTTGCGAGTCTTAACAAGTTTGTTCAGTCATATATTTGCAGAGCTAATTAACCAAAAAGCCTGATCATTATTTTTACCCATTTTCTATACGTAATGAACATTAAACCTGAAATGGATCGAAAATGGCTCCCAAACTCAAGTAAAAAGAAATATACAGTATGTAATAATGCAACTAGGTGGTCATCTAGTAGAACTGGTCAACTCAAATCTAACTGCTATTTTCATTCCCAGCTGTTTACAAACTGAAATAATGACTAAAATTGTTATATTAAATTCTTATATTATATTCTTATAAAATCACATGCATCTTCCAGGTTCTGTGGAGATTTTATCATTAGTTTTGTTCATATGTAAGTCACACGTAATACATGTGACAGAGCAGATAACAGCATGAGAGTTTTGTGTGTGAACAACGCATGACACAACATTCTACTCGCCTGCCCCTGTGACTATTTCTCACACAGATAAACGGATGCCTGACAGGGAACTATTCACATGCAAGGGTTATGTAACCAAGACAATCTCGATGACGACATTAGTCAGGGGCTAAAGCAAAAATAATTTGTCTTTCTGTATCCTAGAGGCTGGAATACACTACACAGCTTTTAAATTTGGAACGGATTTTAAAAAAAAATAGGTATTGTAGAGGCTGGACTGATCAGGGACACAATTATTTGTTATATTTAATGAATAATCCAACAAGACCACTCACCTAACAACCATCGCAACAAAGACAAACCAGCAAAGATACTGTAAGACACTTTACGACCCAAATTAATGTAGAGAGAGAGTCTGCTCTCAACGGCATTTCCTATTGAAACAGATACATAAAGGCCCGTAAAAAGGACTTCTCTCCATTAATTCATAGCCAAATCTTTCTTTGAATGAACATGCATATCCCCAGGACATTGTGTGTATTATTGCTGTTTTGTATATTGTCTCTTGTATTGTATACTGTTTTATGCATGCCTTATGATAGAACTATTAGATAATGTAACCTTATTTGTATCATGCTTCATATCAAAATAATCTTCATTTAACTCTCCACCCATTGGTTTATCACCTCCTCATAACATACATTGCATGCTTGTTATATTAATCAGAGTATAAAGGGACACAAAACTGCCAGCCCACTCTGATCATGCAAATGAGTCAGCTTCCGAACAAAGAAATTTTCCCGCCTGAAACTACACACTTTTCATTAGTTAAGCCAAACTTGAAAGTTGTGACCTCTGCAGAAGTTAAAAAGGCATTATCTCAGTGACCATGCCTCCCTTCTTGTTGCTGTTCATTTGGAAAAGACTGAAGACATCCAGTCCGACCGCGACACCACTGGACCAAGCCATGCTGCAACTTTCCGCATGGGAGAGAGAACTCTCCCAATAACAACCGAGTCATTCTTTTTCACTCAACCTGAAAGAACCTGACTGCAACTTCACCAACATTGAACTATTGAACCATCAAGACTTTCTTCTGAGACTACATATCTGGATGCTCTTTCAACGGCTAAGGCATTGTGCAAGTATTGTACATTTAACTAACTGAACAGAGATTTAGTGTAAGCTGTAGACCCCTTGTTGCCAAGGTACTTTAAATTAAGAAATTGATGGTCATTCAAGGAGTTAAATGACTCTTACATTTCCATTGTTTCATTTCTCTGTTTCTGTCTTGTTTTCATTCATTCACTTTCACTTTTCATTTTACCCAAGTATGCATGATTGTATGTATTTGTTTAAACTAGTTATGTGTTTGTGATTTAGTTAAATAAAACTTTTGTGCACATTCATGCGAATGTTGATTCTGTGGTTACTGCTTGCAAAACAAAGTCTCTTTGACAATATGATCACAGCTACATGCTCTGAGTAGCACTGTACCCAGTAAGAAAGAGTTATTTTTCTGTGGCCATGAAAATAACCTTTCTGAGAATTGATAGATGATTAACATTGGACGAACAGGTTAATTGATTGTAATATAAATTTTGCTACATCAAGTTAATTCTATTAAACAATCTAAATATTTATAATTAATAATAACAAGTTATAATTAATAATTAATATTTCCCTTGAGCTAATTTGCTATAGTATCATACATTGGTTGACTTGTAAGTGGTTACAGAGAAAAAAAAAACTGGGACAATACACTAAACGACTGAGGATCACACACTACCAGACTTTCAAGTCATTAGGAATTCATCAAACGAATGCAGAAACATGCGCCTCATTGCTAGGAGACAGACATAAACAATATATGTTCTACAATGCTCCCACTGGAAGGATTCATAGGCTGCATCCGGCAGCATACAAAAGTAGGAAGGCAACAAGGCACATCTGAATCATATGATCGTGTCACATCCTGTCTGCTGAGATACCTTCATCTGACAGATTATGTAATGCACTATATGATTTTCTGTGAAATCTGTCAACTCCGACTGTCCAAAATCTGCAGACTGGCTCTGACTTTCATAAACTCCTCCAGACTGCAAATCAGGGCAAAAATATGAGCAAAAGTCATGTAGTGTATTCCAGCCTTAACTCCTCACCTCACAACCAAAACTCTGGCTGTTATCTGTTCCCTTGGTGAGAAGAAAAAGCCCTCAGTCCTGATCGTGACATATCAAAAAGACAGGGCTGTGTTTTGACAGACCTCCGAGCAATAAATACATTTTTATCAGAAGGTCAAATAGAGGGAAGGAAGATAAAGATATGATAGAGTTAAGCGTCTGCAGGGTCATCTTCTGTATTTACCCCCATAAAGTCCATGCATTAGCACATGCAAAGGGAAAAAGTAGCTTAGATTCGATTGAAAAAGTGAGTGGTGATAGAAAAAAATGAAGAGTTGACTGTTGACTTTGTAAGAACAACGGCAGCATGCCAGCGGCCCACGGATGACACAGCATCATGGGAAATTAAAGCTTGACAAACAGATGAGGTGTCAGAGCACAGAAAACATTATTTTTCATTCTACTCTACTCAACAGGGGAGAGGAGTTTTAAGCAGGAAGGGGAAACAGAGGAGAAGATAGTGGGAGAGATGGATGGAGGAAAGACAGGGAATGAGATAGACGGAAGGATAGAAAGAGCGTCTACAGAAGTATTATGTTGTCTTTGTAATAGAATGCCACTCTTTTCCCTGTAGAGATGCTGAGGTGTCATTTTAGGCCGTGTGGCTTTAGCTTGCTTTAGTGTGACATGACACAGGTCTATAGGGTGTATGTGTGTGTTTTTATCAGGTTTATTAGGACAGGCAAGATAATACACATTGTTCTGAAAGCTCCTTCGGGACAGTCGGAGGGGTGTTGGGTCTTGATGATTTGGCCCATAGTAGGTGCTCTCTCACTGCCCTGAGAAAGGCTGTGGTCCGCTTTAAGTGACCGGGCTGTGTGGTTGTGTGATAAAGTGGCACTGTAAGCCCAGGCCTCTGACCCACAAGAACTGCTGCATATTGATTTTTCTCTTTCTCATATATGTGGATTCTAATAGAGAAATTCTCCAGACAAAGAAGCAATGAGTAAATACCAGTGCAGTGGGGCATGTAAGCCACGAAACAGCTTAGTGGAAGAATAAAATCAAACTCCTCAGCATAAAGGAACCAGAGGACAATGGGGGATACTGAGCTTATTCTAATAGGCAACCCAAGGCACATACATTAAATCTGATTCCAAATGAACAATGGACTGCCTGACCTGCTCCTGTAGGTTTTACTTATTACTTGTTATAGGACAAACTGTAAATAATGGCAAACATGCAATAGATGCAATACACTAACAAATGTGTTGACAACCTTGTTAGTAGTGGGTTATTGGATTTTGATATTTTAGATTTGACAGGTAAACACTGTGTGCCCATGGAAAGCAAATTGTGACCCCAATACATAAAACAAGTACAACAATAACACAGATTCAGTGTAAGCACAGATTTAGAAGTAAACATGCCTCAGCACCCAATCGAGTTGAAATCCCAGGATAATAAATGAGTTTTTAATAGGGATGCACCGATACCATTTTTTAAGGACCGAGTACGAGTACCGATACTTTTTTCTAGTACTCGCCGATACCGATACCGATGCCTATACATTTATTAATTTCTCTCTCTCTCTCTCTCTTTTTTTTTTTTTTTTTTTTTGGGTGATATTGCAGTTTTCCAAGCACAACACAGTGAGACTAATGAATGTAGGACAGCTTCTTTATTATTACTTTAATGAAAAAGTAAAAATTTTTATGTTTGTCACAAACTTAAAGAACAAAAATTTCACAGTGTCCAATAACCTTCAAAGGGCATAATTACCAATATATATAATTGTTGTTATATAAAAAGAAATGTACAAACAATACAACAAATACTCTAGAGATACAAATTAAATAAACTTGTTTTTCAGATACAGTCGGTTTATTTACCATGTATACATTTGTTTAACATATATTGTTGTTTTATTAACATTAAAGGGTTAGTTCACTTTCATATAAAATTTTCCTGATAATTTACTCACCCCCATGTCATCCAAGATGTTCATGTCTTTCTTTCTTCAATCGAAAAGAAACCAGACGAGGAATAAGGGTCTTATCTAGCGAAACGATCGGTCATTTTCGAAAAAAAATGTAAATGTATATGCTTTATATAAACAAATGATCGCCTTCCAAGTGCTTCCGCCAAAACCGTACTTTCGTATTCTTCAAAAAGCTTATGCTGTATGTCCTACGCATTCCCTATTCTACTTAGGGAAAAAATGTAACTGGCGCTGCGTTCGTTCCGTAAGTTGAATAGGGAAGGCGTAGGACATACAGCGTAAGCTTTTTGAAGAATACAGAAGTGCGGTTTTGGCGGAAGCACGTGCAAGGCGATCATTTGTTTATATAAAGCATATACATTTACATTTTTTTGAAAATGACCGATCGTTTCGCTAGATAAGACCCTTATTCCTCGTCTGGTATCGTTTAAAGCCCTTTGAAGCTGCACTGAAACTATAATTTTGACCTTCAGCCGTTTGGAGGCCATTGAAGTCCATTATAAGGAGAATAATCCTGGAATGTTTTCATCAAAAACCTTAATTTCTTTTCGACTGAAGAAAGAAAGACATGGACATCTTGGATGACATGGGGGTGAGTAAATTATCAGGAAAATTTTATATGAAAGTGAACTAATCCTTTAATGACAAATATAGGCTACGGTCCCTTTAAGACCGAATCCATGGATACTGACACATATCCTGTTTTCACCCAAATGTTTACGTTGACTTAAGCCATAACCGACTGTATTTACGTGAGATACTCCACACGATGGACATTTTGACAACTATGTGTGCATTTGACCATTCAGGCGCGAGGAGAACTGATCGCGCGCTGTCTGAGAGAACTGGGATCGCGCGCAAGAAACAGAGAGAGCGCGTGCGAGAGAGAGAGCGCTTCTGGTCTGTGTCATTCAGCGCGATTCCGCCTATCCCGTCTTCACTAATCTATAACGAATTGTGATTTAAAGCATGCAGTTCGCAATGTGTGGGTTGTCATCATTAATTTTAAAGTATTTCCACACCTCTGAGGCTGACGTTTCTGCTGCTACCGCCGGTGTCTCTGTGCACGGAAAATTCTGTCAGTTACGTAACGTGAGGTATCGGTATTTGGTATCGGGGGTATTTTTACGAGTACGAGTACAAGTACATGAGCTTGGTATCGGGCCGATACCGATATTGGTATCGGTGCATCCTTAGTTTTTAACCAAATTTTAAAAATGGATATAATTGGAGTCATTCTGATTTGCAAGGGTAACATGTTCCACAGTTTAGGTGCAGCGACCGAAAAGTCGTCATAAGAGAATTGAAGCTTGTCCTTCTTCCACTTGCACTCCGCGCATTTACAGACCCGTAGGAGGGCAAAAGTGAATTAATTTAACCATGGCTCTGATTTCGGTTTAGTGCGCTTAACCTTATACTGGATACTGGTACATGTAGAATTAAACAGAGATTATAACTCTTTAGCACACAAATGAGAAGGTGGGCTTTCATGATTCACATAAGAGAAGAAACATTATTGTAAGCCATACAAAAGTCATTAATAGTTGCAGAATTCACTGTATACTGTCTTTAGCCAGCACATTGGAGAGAAAACAAACATGAATATTAAAATCCCCAAGAATCAAAAGTCTGTCATACTTCGTCATAATTCCCCCTAAAAATTTGTGAAACTCAGAAATGAAATCCTTGTTTAGTTTAAGTGGTCGGTAAACCAACGCACACAGCACAATGTTAAGTCCATTTGCATCAACTGCAATTCAACGACAGGTACAATTTCCATCTGGTGGATATGCCGCCTCGTTTTCCATGTCTATGGAGTCGTAAGCTTGCCTGTATATAAGACACAAACGGAGGAAGACAAGTGCTTGATTCTCTTAGATCCTATAATCATTTCTTCAACAGAATTTTGGATATCGAAAAGGGTTTGCCTGTCATAGACAAGTACACTTGAAGCATACTGAATATCAGAGATAAAAACAGAACAATAACAAACAGCCAGGTAAGTTGCAGATGGTACCATCGAACTTCTTTCATAAAGTGATACCATCACTGTACCATGGTACCAGTATTTTTTGTTAGGGAACCCTTGTCTTTACAGCAAAGGCAGTGCCTCTCACCTCAGTGTAGCTAATGTACAGTCCTCAGGCCTCTGCATACTGTGAGTGTGTGAAACACGTGGAACACCTGTGGTGTATGAATGGAAGGATGAAAGGATGAATAAGTCCCTCTCTCCACTTCCCTCATCCAGGGATTAGAGGAGGGGGCCCAGAGCGCACATTAATCTGTCCACAGACAATATCCATCTGTTGCCTAAGCAGGGACTCAAGGTCTTGGCAGCAGAGTGACTGTGAATGTGCGTATGTGTTGCTCTAGTGTGGTATTTATCAAGCAGCCAGAAGGAGTAGTCCCTGTTTGACCCAGCACATTACTCCAAACCTCTGTGTTGTACAAAGAAAAACTATTACTAGCATCAGATCAGTAAATGGTTTCTGACCGAGGCAGCAGAAATTGATACAATCATGATCTTGAAAGCACACAAACTTGAAAGCTCCTAATAACGTAACATTGATAATATAATATCTATACATCTCACTTCTAGGATATCAGAACTCCAGTACATTTACCATGCCTGTCATTCGGTATGACTTTCAGTATGTTTTTATTTATTTATTTATTTTTCTCTTGATTCAAAGGTCTTTCTCTTTTTCTTTATCTCTCAGTATCTTATTCGGATCTCCCTCTATTATGGTGCTATTTTGTGTAATTACTGTAAAGATGTTTATTAAGCATAAAGTATTCCATTGTATTATCTCCCTCAGGAGAAATTTGTCTTAGGCAATCAATCAAGAGAGCAGATCAAACATACAACAATCAACTATCAAAAAAAAAAAAAAAAAAAAACACAACATACATCTCCCATTACACAGCAGTAAATATTACGTTACCCACCCTCGCCCACACACAATTCATCACTTATTGTTCAATAACTTAATTGATAATGGAATTAATGATAATGGATAAATTTGTACCTATTTAACTTACACGTTGGTACCCTATATCTCCTGCCCGAGGGCATCAACTCATACTCCTTATGGAGAATATGGCTTCAATAGCTATTTTTCCAGCTCTTCTAACCACATTTTGAAGTTGTGACCTAAGTTTAACAGACAGATTACCAAACCATATTGTAAAACCATAACATATTATAGATTCAATAGCTGATCTGTAAAATAATAACATGATAGTTTTATCCACCCCATAAACCCTAAGCCTTCGCAAAAAGTGCAAGTGCTGACTAGCTCGTGTACAAACATACTCCACTTGATGAGCCCATTGTAGCCGAGAATCAAAGTAGATGCCTAAATACTTATATGTTGTTGCCTGTTCAACTTCCTCCTCATAAACTGAAATTGGGCTATGATCACCCACAAGCCTTGGGTCAAAGATCATTTCTTTAGTTTTTTTAACATTTAACATAAAGTTGTGTTCCTTACACCACTGCACAACCTCTTCCATCTCTGATTTATACATGCCAACATCTGAATTTTTTGTCAACAAACTGAGTATAGCTGTATCGTCTGAAAATTTAATAATGTAGTTATACTGATTCCTACAGTCATTTGTATACAATATAAAAAGAAGGGGGGAACTTACGCAGCCTTGAGGAGCTCCAACATTTATGACCTCTATGTCAGAGAGAGTTGAATTAACTTTCACCTGCTGTTGTCATCCAATTAGAAATGCATAATACCATTTAATTATATAAGGATTCACCTCCATCTGTTTTAACTTATTTAACAAAATATCTGGAAGTATGGTATTAAATGCCGAACTCAAATCCATAAACGTCAATCTAACATAAGCTACCGGATTTTCAAGGTGTTTTAAACTAAAATGTGTCACAATATTTAAAGCATCCTCTGTACTCCTATTTTCTTTGTAAGCAAATTGGTAAGGATCTAATTTATGCAATACATTCTCTCTCAATTTCCCTATCACAATACGTTCAAGTGATTTCATCACTATGGACATTAATGCCACTGGTCTAAAGTCATTATTTTCCTGTGATGGATTTTTTTTTTTGGGGACAGGGATAATGACAGCTTTTTTCCATAATGTGGGAATATTGCCCGTATCAACCGATAATTGAAATAAGGGTCTCCATGCTGAGGTTAATTCATCAGCAAATGTTTTAAGTAAAAGAGCTGTAATACCATCTGGCCCACTAGCCTTTTTGGTATGCAGCCTTTTAAAAATTTTAGTGATAGCACTTGGGTCCACTTTATATGTCTCTTAAAGGTGAAGTGTGTAATTTCCATGCCACTAGAAGCAACGAATGAAATATAAATCTGTTTATTTGAGTAGCCAGACGTGATGCAACGTTGAGCATGTTTACATGCACACCAGTATGCCGATAACTCAACAAAAATCAACAAATTAACAATTTTATGATACATTTCCTCCTCCCTCACTGCAAAACATTTACTCTGTCTGGATGCGCTTAAATCTGCAGTAAGGACGCATTCCTGCCACATATCACACATGCGTACTTCAATAAGCCAACAGAAAGCAGGTTAATGCGTTTACATGTTGGGTGAAATCGGTGTAAGGGGTAAAAATATTTCTGTAGCGATCAGTTTATGCTTAAGCCATTTATGATCTTACTCTGATAAAGGGAAATGGGTAAACCCATTCACACG
Organism: Mylopharyngodon piceus; assembly: GCA_039654765.1. Taxonomy (NCBI): domain Eukaryota; kingdom Metazoa; phylum Chordata; class Actinopteri; order Cypriniformes; family Xenocyprididae; genus Mylopharyngodon; species Mylopharyngodon piceus. Next base: position 5,852,313 of record CM077439.1, read on the forward strand.
ACCAAGTGCATTGTCGGCTTGTTACGCATAATCAGGTTAAGAACATGCATGTAAACACTCATTGCTTCCACCACTGTAAAGGCAGGAACTTGTCCAAACAAAGTTTAAAACTTGTTCAAAAACAGTCATTATTTTCAATTTGGGGCTGCTAGTGGGGCCTCTATTTTCTCAAGCTACTACTACAAGGTATCATTTTTGCCTGGGCTGTGCACCATTGGACTGATAAGGTTGGTGTGGGAGTAACAGTTTCCATCAGTTTTCACATCTATTTGTTGGTCCTGGTGTGAGATGGCACATGGTTCCCTTCATTTAACTCCTTTTGTCTTCAGTCTGGCAGGTGAATCTCTTCTCACCATCTCCAGACATGTTTGAGAATACCTTTGGTCTGGTTACCTGCAACGTCTTGAATGCACTTTGTGTGAATATCCAAAGCTGTCATCCATGTAGCAGCACAGTTGCAGATGACCAATAGCTTATCCGCATGGGACAAATTCAGGGGATTCTTGGGTATACACACATTCTCTATCCCTGAATAAGGCCAATTAAATGCATACTGTGTTGTCTGAACATTGTGTACAATATTGGAAGAGTAGTAGCCTACATGAGACCTCATGAGCCTATCTCATTACTTGCTCTTCCTGCGATATGACTGACCCTCTTTCTGCTGACAGACTGTATGTGAGGACAAACTGCAGTTAAACCAATCATATTTACACTTGCCTCCATTCTGGTATGCAACTCTCACTTTTCACAATTCAGTCAATGGAAATACATCACAATACGGTAGTGAAGTCGGTTGCAACTTCCATTTCATGCCCAATTTAATCGTGAGTTTGTTGATTTTCCAGAAACAAAAGTGGAAGGAGTTACTTTTATTATTTTTTTGTTGATTTGCAACAAACTAATAAGAAATCCCTTAACTTTCAAAAATCAGGTATCGTAAAAAAAAATCTTCATTTGTGAAGATGAAAGAAACTTTGGTTACACTTTATTTTGATGGTCCACTTTAGACATTCTAAGTAACTTTGCAACTAAATGTCAGTTGATTCTCATTAGAGTATTAGTAGTAGACTGTAGTAGATTGTTAGGTTCAGTGTTGGGCACGTTACTTTAAAAAAGTAATTAGTTATAGTTACTAGTTACTTCTCACAAATAGTAACTGAGTTAGTAACTGAGTTACATCATTATAAAAGTAACTAATTACCAGGGAAAGTAACTATTGCGTTACTTTGAATTTTTTTTTTAATATGTCAAATAACTTGGATGCCCCCGATATTAAATATAAGTCTAAAAATAAATAATGCTTGTGACTCATGACCGCTCTTGCTCACGATATGAAATTTCTCTGTACTGTACTATGTGTTGGTAGCCATTAAAGAAAACGTAGTTTCATATTTATGTTTAAATAGGCCTTTTTTTAAATTTATTTTTTTATTTTTTATTTTTAAATTCATCTATTTGATTATGAAAAGTGAACAGCATGAGTAAGATAGGATACATCATAAGATGCGCAATATATCGGGAAACATGGAGTGGGTCAGACATGATTTTGACCACTTCATTAAGTTTTGTTTTGTAGAAAGCCTTTCTTTAAAGTGAATTTCGTTTTGTAAAAATTGTATCTTAATTTTAATCAATGTTTCATCAACCATTTGCCTGGATTTAATAAATAAGAAGCAAATATAGCAGACAATATAATCATGACATGGAGGCGCCGGCGCGATCACTTGCACGTGAACTGGAGCGCGTCTTACAGGCTAAATGAACCGAAACTCAGCGGCTGCTTGCCTCACAGACATGAGAAATATATCTATAGAAAGCTTGAAATGTCTACTTTTAAATGAAATAATTCAAAACGAAAAGAAATAGGCTACTCTCTGATTATGTAATCCGAGTGCATAGGCGCGTCCATTATGCGGAGATGATGGGAGTCAGCAATGTGAACCTCATCTTTACAGCCGACACTGATTCAGAAAACATTAGTTTATTAATAAACAATTAAAATGTCTCTTTGCTGTTTTTTTTGTCACATTCATAATCATTACATTTGCCGGTTCTTTATGGCAAGCTTTATGCGTGCGCTTGAGTGCTATATAGCCTATATTACGTAAACGCTCATTATTATGGTTTATTCTCTCCAGTATTTAAGAAATTAAAATAATATTAATGTGATTATTAACTAATGGCTTAAATGAACAACTACTAGTCGACTAGAAAAAACTTATTTCACATATTTTCGATCCAGCATGTCACAAAGGGTATTCTGGTTTGAGCTCGCGCTCCGCTCGCATGCTCTGACACACACACACACACACACACACACACACACAGCATCGCACATTATTATCAGTTTAAAATTGTATTTTTGTATGACTAATCTGTACAAAACGCTTTGCAGGTCTATCATCTCTAGTCACACACCAATCATCATCAGTTAGCTTATGTGTCCCACCCCAGCACACACACCAGAGAAAAAACTTTACAGGTCCTATGGCTGAGAGAGAGAGCCTCGGATAAAAACCGCATCAGTGAGCTCAATTATAGTAACGCGGCATTTTTTTGTCAGTAACGGTAACGGCGTTGTAACGGCGGGGAAAGTAATTCGTTTGATTACTCGTTCCTGAAAAAGTAACGCCGTTAGTAACGCTGTTTATTTATAACACCGTTATTCCCATCACTGGTTAGGTTAGGGTTCAGATTAGTAGAATAAGTCGACATGTAGTTGCAAATGTACGTATAGTCAGGAGAATGTCTGTTGGGGACCATCAAATTGTTAGCTGGTATTAAACAGACAGTCTACTAATACTCTAATGAGAGTTAGTTGACATGTAATTGCAAAGTTACTTCTCACAGTAGAATGTCTAAAGTGGACCATTGAAATAAAGTAACTGAGACTTTTGTTTGGAACAACATTGATTACAATTGATGGCAGAATTTTCATTCTTGGGTGAACTATCCCTTTAAGATATAACTTGAGGGGTTTGTTGCAACTGGCTGTTAGTAAGGTCAACAGTGTGCTGCATACAACATTTATTTAGCAGCCATTGCCTCTTTATTTGTCAGTCACTCCTGCTTCCCTTTTCTTGTAGCTTGTGATTATTTAAGAAGCTCATCTTGTGACACATGACTTCAGGCAGATAGACAAGCAGTGGACTCTTGCAGCGCCTGGTCAAGCCCGAGGAAATCCTGATGCAGCCTAGGGCTTTTATACAGACCAAGCTTCAGGTAAAAGCTATACCAAAGAATTTTTTGATGCTACTGTGATCACCAAACCACAAAGAAGCTGCACTGACAGTGACCAGGTTCAGTCGATGTCATTGTTTAAATCAGACTCTTTGAGAGTTTGTGATCTTAAAGTAACCATGAGTTATGAGTTACCTAGAGTTAATTCTGCCATGCACCCACTCTCACAGTTTTCAATACATCAAAGTCCTCTCCTGCAAAAGAATAATCATAAGGATGATGCAAGCCTGATGTCTAAAGTAGCTCATGGTTCTGTACCTGCTCGACTGGCGGTTCTAAGCTGTTCTTAGTTGTGAGTAAACCTCACAGCACATGTCCTTTATCTCCAGTGAGGAGTGTAAGGTTGATGCATGCAAGTTGACTACAGTGACTGCCCCGTCTAAGGCATGTAGGCTGATAGCCAACAGTTGTGTTGTCAGTTACCTCAACCATCTATAACAGCAAGTTCCTGACAGTGAAGCTCATGCTATTTTCTATTGTGTAGTTGTTGCTTTTTCCTTGTCAGAAGAAAGTACAGTCTTTTAGTCTGCCGGAGACTGCGATATGAATGTCCACATGAAGTCTTTTCAGCTTGTTTATCATGGCTGGCTTGTAGATTTTTTCTTTGTTTTTGGGTGGGGAGGAGGATTCTGAGATTCCTGTTTTAGTAGCTACTCCTTAGTAGATGCTTGCTTATGCACACAAGCAAACACCCCCACACATATATGCATAAGCAGCACATAAGTGCGGGCACACACTAAACCTTCAAAAAAACTCTCAAGTCTCAAGTACACCCAAAAAAAATCTTTCTTATATTTCATCTTTTCAAATATGCAGTGTTTGAAATTGCTCCTGAGCTGGCGCCATTAATAATGCATTGAGCTTAAAACCGTCATGGAGTTCAGAAAAATCTAAATTCACGCATCCTCGATGACAGTGTTTTTACCTGTGAGTCACTCTCATAGACACACACTCTTTCTGAGCACATGTTTTATGCATCTGGGTATTATCATATCCCCTACTTGACTCTAATGTTTGCTAATTTCTGTTGCACGGAAATGCACAGATGAGATAGTGGCTGAAGTGGTGTGGGGCTGATGTTTATCCATTCTTACCATGACAAATACGTTGCCACCAGGTGAGGGGTCAGTTTTGCCCACCTGCGGGCATTTGACAAAGTTGCATAATCGGAAACCCACTGAGCGGCCAGTATTTTAAAAGTGAATGCAGAAGTAACCCAGCATCACTTACTGCCCAGAAACCTTCTTGCTGAAAGCTTGTTTTGCTCCAAAATGTTTGAATGTCAAAAGGTGGCTTGCACCTCCATTTTCTTTTAGGTGGTTAATTAGTGAATGCTTATCATAGCCACATGCCATGCCTCGGCAGGGACACAGCACCCTAGTGTTGTAAAATTAATTATTTCACTAATGTGGGCCTTGCGCATGAGAAACGGCACAACTCTAGCCCAATAGCTCATTAATCTTCTGACGGCCTCTCCTGAGTTTGCAGTGAAGTGGTGTTGAATTTCAATACATATCTTCTCTGTTCACCTAACCTTTATAAACAGGCTTTTTTTTATACAGGATGGTTTAACGGCAAGGGGTTTCACACCTGCAGGGCAACTATTACATTGTACAAAGAAAGGTACTAACACACATTGTGCAAATGACATAACAGCATGGTCATTAAATCAACAGGACTGTTTACATGCTAAGGCATACTCAAGCCTCCACTGTAAAAAGTAATGCGCTATATCTATTCAAAATTTTGGCAACAGATTACAAGCAATATTATTAATTAAATTCAACAAATAGAATTGAGTTAATTAATTCCTTAAATGGCAATCATTTAATACGAGTAAAATTTATGTAAAATTTAAACAAAAACATCTGAATAACAGACAGACATCAAAGATGAATTAAGAACTCTTTATTTTTTATTGCCAACATTGAAAACACCTGATGATAACAAGCAGAATCACTGAAGGAAAGAGAAACACAAGAATTAACAGAGGTTTAGATGTTGATGTTGATTGTATTGAAAATGTTTGGTCACTATTATGGTGATCAGTGTTTCATTTAGTTGGACAGTTTGACTCTGCTTTTTATGTCAGCTTGGGGTTTTTGTAATGGTGTTTGCTAATTTTACACATTTTAAATGGTTGACGTTTAAGGAAATAATTTGATTAATTCTAACTCGAGTCTTATATGTTGAATTTAATAATATTGCTTGTAATCTGTTGCCACAATTTTATTGAGTAGATAGAGCGTATTACTTTTTACAGTGTAGGAATACAAGGTGAAAATAGGATTGAGCACCACTCAATATCCCAGCTAATGATTTAACTTTTTTTTGTGTTAAAGTTTTGATAACATTATTTAAGACCACATATCCACATATCGGGTACATAGCATGATTAGCAAAGACAGCAGCTATAGACCTATAAAAGTAGTTACGCTAAAAAAAAAAAAAAAAGAAAATAAGAAAAAAAAAATATGTTGATTCTCTGTTTTACTGCAGCACACTGTAGCTTTTTGTCTTTCCAACAATATTTTGTACACTTTTTTTTTGAGACCTAACAACTTTTAAGTATTACATGAATAATTAAAATTGGGAACTTTATTATCACAAAAATAGGGGTGTAGGGGGTCTCAAACATCAGCTTGGTCATAGGTAGCTCTCATTAATAGGTCCTTTGGGGCAAGACTACTCTGAAACTTTGCTCTTTTGTCTTCATGCCCGAAGCTGCTAAAAGTATGACTGAATTGAGCTTTTCCTGAAAACCAGCAGGGCATTGACTTTCATCACTCCAAAGTCATTACCTTAACCACAGGCAAACCTCTGGTCTCATGTGGAATTAAACCAGATTTAACATCTCACATTTTAGCCATGCATGTCACAGTCTTACACAGCATAAAAGAAATATGATGAGCAATTACTCGAGGTGTAAGGATTAGCCTTTACAGAAATGATGAAAACTGTGTTTTTCTGTCATGCGAAATTACCATTCACATCATGTATCCTTATTCTGTTTTAATGAGAGAGAGGAAAGTCATTCTGATGTTTGTGTTAATTACAGTTTTAAAATGAGTGATGTGAGCAGGAAGTATAAGGCTGCCATAGTTTTCAGTCTGCACTGAGAGAGTCAAAAGTTAAATTACTTCTGTCTATGTCTATGTGCAACAAAATATAAAGCACAACAAGTTCAAGGAGCAAGCCATTCCAATACAAAAGGATAGACAGACAAGTAGGTAGGTAGGTAGGTAGAAAGACACAGTGCTGTATCAGTAGAGTGATACAGGCTGCTTCTCAGATTTGTGAACACTGGAAGATGCTGTACTGCATTTCACTCTGAACCAAATAGGAGTGGACTTTTTGAGAGATTTTTCACACTCACTTCCCCTAATTGCCTCTAAGGATGTACACTTGCCTAGGAGAGAATGCAAATGTTTTATAATTTCCATTGTGTTGTGTATTTCTATTGTATGAATTAATTTAAATGAACTATTTTGACCCGATTTATTCAAGCAGTGTAACAAAGGCATAATTATGTCAGAGCAGCATTTTTTTTTTTGTCTTATTGCTCGTTAGATCTCTCCCCTTTTCCTTCTGCTAAAGCATTTTTTTCTGATGTAAAATTTACCCCAACTTTTCCTTTTACCCCTAATTTTCAGGTGTTTCTCTTCCTTTTTCATCTGTGTTCTTAAGAATTTCCAGTTAAATTTGGCTCTAACATTAAAACTGCACTTCTGTTTCTTTCAGGGGTTGCTTGACTTCACCTTATCTGCTGCTCTGTTGCGTTAAAGGATTGCAAACCTTACTATATCACACTGCCTTGAAAACAAGTGTAAACTTTGTCTCAGTTGTTAAATCTCTGGTGTAAAGTTTGACCTCAGTGAGTGTAAAGTTGACATGAGCTACTCTGGGCTGCCTAGCAGGATCAGACTACTGAATAAAGGGCAGCTCTCCGCTGCTTATGTTGGCTGTCAGTCTAGTGCAGATTTATTGGAGGTAATAGCCCTGTGATTGAGTGACAAGTGGAGGGGGTTTACAGCTACAGCTGTGGTGTGGAGGGGATAAATTCAAGCTGTGTGAGTCATAAAGAGCATGCAGAAAGAGAGCGAGTGAGAGAGAGAATGAAAGTGAGAAGAGGAGTGGGTGTATGGGTCATCCTACATTGATTTCACAATCACAACTTTAGAGCCTCTTGAGAAGTTCGGGAGAGAGTGGTATTATGCGTCGATGTATAGGACCTCTGCTTTATTTTCTGTGTAAAACAGACCTCCATAGTGGTCAAATCAGGTGCTAAATCTAACATTTTAATCTTTACCATTTAATGGGTTAGTTCACCCAAAAGTGAAAATTCTGTCATTAATTACTCACCCTCATGTCGTTCCACATCCGTAAGACCTTCGTTCATCTTTGGAACACAAATTAAGATATTTTTGATAAAATCTGATGGCTAAGTGAGGCGTCCATTGACAGCAAGATAATTAAGGGGCCATTCACACAGAACGCGTCTTTGCGTCTAAAACATTTTTAAAAAAGCGCAGCGTAGAACGCGAGGGTCTCGAGACGCGCTTTTGAGGCATGATGCATTAACGGCAATAACGGAAATAATAGAAATAGGCAAACAGCAGAATAGATAGATACAATTTTTGACATGGAAAAAAACAGAAAATAATCACACTGGCTGGCCTCCTCCACATGTTGCCGTCAAATAAAACAATTGTCATGCCAACTTGCTGCTGTAAACAGAAGCTCGCAACGCTTGCCCCGCCTCCAAGTTCTTCTGATTGGTCCACTGTTTTGGAACTGACATTGATAAGCAGCGCTGCGTGTAAAAGTTGAAATTCTTTTAACTTGACACGGCATCTTAAAAACGCGGCGCTCGTGCGAGGCGCTGCAAAAGACGCGAGACGCGAGTGTAACCGTCATGTACGTCCTTCTAGTGCGTGTTTACATAGAAAAACAATGGAAAAGTAGCGCATTGGATTAGAAAAACACGTTCTGTGTGAACGGCCCCTAACACATTCAAATGCCCAGAAAGCTATTAAAGACATATTTACAACAGTTCATGTGACTACAGTGGTTAAAACTTAATGTTATGAAGCGACGAAAATACTTTTTGTGGTTCGGAGCGTGTATCAATCTGCCAAAGTCATGTGAACCATTGAAATTTCGAAACACTTATGACGTAACGAAGCCTCATTTACTGAAATCACGTTTCATACACGCTCCGAACCACTGATTCAAAACAAAAGATTCGTAAAGCTTTGAAGCTTCATGAAGCAGTGTTTTGAAATCGCCCATCACTAGATATTGTTGAATAAAGTCGTTATTTTGTTTTTTTGGCACACAAAAAGTATTCTCGTTGCTTCATAACATTGAGGTTGAACCACTGTAGTCACATGAACTGTTGTAAATATGTCTTTAGTAGCTTTCTGGGTATTTGAAAGTGTTAATTATCTTGCTGTCAATGGAGGCCTCACTGAGCCATCGGATTTTATCAAAAATATCTTAATTTGTGTTTCAAAGATGAACGAAGGACTTATGGGTGAGTAATTAAAGACAGAATTTTCATTTTTGAGTGAACTAAACCCTTTATAAGCAATAAGAAAATGTTTAAATAAGAGTGAAATGCATGCTATATACTGTACATTCAAAATGATTTTGTTCCTGGCTGTGTTTAGCGAAGAGTGACTGAAGTTTGTTTTTAACAAGGTCTGTGGTAATTTCAGTCCGATTGTGAGCCTTATTGAACCCAACAACAAACCTGAGTAAACGCATCAAAGCGCTGTTTATCAGAGTCAGAGAAAGGGTGGAAAATGGACATGGAAAAACTAAATTAAAACCTTGACTAACATTATAAGTGGACCACAGTGGGAAGAAAATATATATTGTTGTCAATTTTTTGTACAGGCATTCTCAGAATATGCTATGTATTCCTGGAAGCAGTGAATACAATGAAACTCCTAGATCTCATAGAAGAAATGCATATAAGCAGTTTATTTTGATGGTTACAGAAGCTGCAAACTATATATTACTAAGCATTTAAACACAGCCAGTTACCTATTTGGTTTGCACTTTTCTTATAGGCAGTTATTGTTTTTATCTGTTGAATTGAGAGCTGGTGTGCTGGATATTTATAAACTGCTCCTGTGACTCAGGCTAATTATACTGGCTAGCTAGTAAACAGGTTGAGCATGCACTTCAATTGGCTTAAAAATGATTGCATTAGTAGAGAACACAATAGGAGTTTGATAAGAAATGCTTTTACACAAATACCATAAAGTAATTGCATTCCTGGGTGCCTCAAAAAGCAACTTGCCAAGAACATGTTGCTGTCTGATTTTTTTTCAACTGTCATTATTCTTTGTTCCTTTCAGAATCATTGAGATAAATCTCAGAGAGAGACTTTTAATGTAGAATACAGGAAACACAGAGCATAATCATTACCGTGAGCAGATTGAATTGAGTTGATGCATGGCTTAATTCATATACAAATTAATTTCTTACCCGTTTGAGGGTCTTGAAATGCCATTCTTGATTGTTTCAGTTCAGTTAATCCCCAGGGGTCAAACTGGATGAACACACTTAATTAGCGCTCATTCTGTTGTTATGCGGCAGACTTTTGCAATGTTATTCACAAAGGGCCTCAGGTAAATGTCCTCACGTGAACAAATTAGATTTTGGTTCAATTAGTGAAGTGACCGATTAATCAGGCGATCCTATTCAAAGATCAGCCTGTCTTACTTATAAGCAATATCATTCATCAGAGGAAGATACGGGGCATAAACAAAATCACCAACAAATGCGCTTTATGGCATTCAACTTACCTCTGACAAACCGCAAAAGCAGAGGAAATCTTTGCCAGTTTCCATAGCTTCAGCTCTCCATCTGCTGAGAGAAACTGCATTCGCTGTCCTCAGCTGAGCTGCTATTTTTACAAGCGAATAGATGCTGCTCCACATCATTTCCATCAGAAAGCAAGGCATGGAGACTGGAGAGATAGACTGTTTAGCTTGAATGCGGTTCCAATGGCAAACAAAAGACCTCAGACATTGTCCAAATCTAGCAGGGTTATTGTTTGCGTTTGAATTGTGTTTTAGCAGCCCGAAGTATACTAGCGTTTCTGCGTTCGACGGATGATTTGCCTAATGCCACAGTCGAAACCTATTTATGCAAATGAAGTGCGTTACATCCTGTAGGCTAGATTTTGTCAGTTTAATGTGTGTTTGTGGGTGTTTCATGTTCAGAAACCTTTTTATTAGAATATGCATTTATACTAGTTTCTCTGAAATAGCATGGAGGAAATAGACCTTAGAATATCAAGTTCCAGCTCTTTGGTAATTTGCCATGCATGTGTAGATAAGGTGTGTGCGCATGCTCCACTTGCCCTTGCCCAAGGTTAATCTGTCACTTTTAGTGTATATTTACATCCATTCTTATCAGCTTCTCGCCACTCATCTGTCCGTGTGGATCCAAGCCTCACACCTAATCGCTTTCCTTTAAAATACACAAGTGTGCTCCCACTCAGACACTTCTCACTGTCTGTCCATCACACACACACGTTAGTTTTCCATGTTCCATGAGGACATTCCGTAGACATAATGATTTTTATGCTGTACAAACTGTATATTCTATTCCCTGACCCTAAACCTACCCATAAACCTACCCATCACAGAAAACTTGCTGTCATTGTGGGTTCATTTTCTCCCCATAACGTAGGGTTTACCTGGACCACACACACACACACACACACAAATACATGCACACACATGCACATCCTGTCTCTCATGGTCTGTCCTGACACAAAGACATTTGGTTGAGCAGCCTTGGTCTACTTTTACACGCTTTGTTCTGTCACCCTGTCCCCTAATCAGAGGAGAAATTTACAGGGGTGGTGTGAGAGAGATAAAGAAATTGAGAGCAGAATCCAAGAGAAAAACATTTCTGTTTGTGATTTCTTCTTCATTTAGGCTGGGCTAGTAACTAGATGCATATAGCTTTAAGCACTCAAAGAATTTTCCACCTCTGCTGACCATTACTGTTTTTTACAGATCAGAGAGAAGCAAATAACATTTAACACACTTTTACTTATTCATTGTATAATTTAAGCTATGTTTGTGTACATGCTTTTAGGAGTGTTTTCACTGAAATGTGTAAAGAAGGCCCCAACAGCACTGGAATGTAACTTGTTTTTTATGTTTGCTGCCAAAATAATGTCCAAATTTTATTTTATATATTTATTTCTAGTGTTAAAGGGTCATCCGATTATCTAATGACAGTTACTGATCTAGAACATTTGGAATGACTTCATTTTTGAGGGGTCTTAGAGGTCTTTGATATACGAGTAGCTGAAGGAGTCTGGGAGCAAACTGAGAGACTGCACAACAATTGCAGATGACAGATAACTCATCACTGTCTTCTGTGTAATTGGTTTTTATATAAAAATGTTTCTTGCTCTTAAGGCTCTCTTTTGCAGCTTATTGATTTTGACCATATACCAAATACAAATGCTTTTGCTTTTAAAGAGTAAGAGAGAATGTGATTTATCTATGATTTGTGACAAAATTCAATGATTGACATGCTCCTGAAACTATATATTTGAGTATTCATTAATAAACTTGTCTCTTCACTCTCTTTTGAGAGTGTTGAGTATTTTTCAGTTCCGCAGTCACTATCATTGAATAATCATTGAATTGTCCAGTTTTTAATTATGAATTTACTCACTGTCACAATTATGTTTAGTTTAGTTTTGTTCATGGACTTTTAGTTTGTAATTCTTCAGGTCCTGTGTTCCTTTGTTTGATTTTTCCGCCACTAATCTGTTACCATAGCTATCATCACAGCTGTTTGTCATTTATCTCATCACCATTGTGTATTTACGTTCCTGCTGTTAACTTAGTCTTTGTCTGGTAGCCATTACGTTAAGTGTGCTTTTTCTTGCCTGTTTGCCTGCCTTGTGGATTTATTATTAAACTTTGTGTTTTGGAACTTTTGGAACCATTCATCATCTTCATCTGCATTCCTGCACACACCCGTAATAGATGACCAGACCGCCCAAAATGGACGAATGGGCTAAGTTTATTGTCCTGGCTCAGGAGAGCCATCATTTTTTTTTCTTTCGTTAGAGTTTTCTGTTGTTTGGCTGTCACCTGCATCCTGGACGACGAGACCCAAAAGAACCTGTTCCGGATCGTGGCAACCTTCAACAAACACATCGACCTCCCAGACACCACAGGACTGGATTGGAGGGAAACCAAGAGGTCAGCGCCCACCAAAGCCCCGGAGGAGGAACCTCACAGAGAGTCTGACCAGGGGAGTGAGCCCGCAACACCAGCTGCCAGGTAACTGAGACAGAGGACTGGCTGATGGACTTTAATGGAGACTTGTTGGCTCCCACCCTATCCCACCCAGTATCTGAATCCCTTTTTTTTTGTACAATGAGAACTGTTTGAATCACTGCTGTTTAATGGCAGCAATGAAAACTGATTGGGGTATGATCTGTCAGTTTATTCGGAATCACCGCTGTCTAAGGACAGCAATGGGAAATGTTTAAAGATTTGCATCCCTGCAACCTCTCTGAGAAAGCCCTGCTATGACGTCTAACCGCAGGTCGTGCAAACACCAGCAGCCCCTGTGCACAAGGATCCTACGGCTCTGCCTCCGGCCTCTGATCCCTTCGCTTCATCTCGGCCTGTCAACTTGTCGGCTCCGCCTTGGCTCCTCCCACCTTCGGCTCCGCCAGAGACTCTTGGCCTCGTGGCTCCACTGGGTTCCTTCGTCCCACCAGCTCCCCCTTGGTCAGTCGTCACTTTACTTCTGTCCGCTACGCTCCGTTTCTCCACCCCTACAGCCGCAGCGTGTTCCTTCCTCAGTCACACCGGCTCCGCCTCAGTCCTCGGGTATTCTAGCCACACCTACGAGGCTTGTCGCCACGGCAGAACTTGAGACTACACTCAGTGCCATCGACCCTCTGTCTGCCACTTCGGACAATTTGGCTCCATCAGCCAACATTAGATCATCTTGGCTCCTCCCTCCCTCGACTTTGCCATGGGCTGTCGGCACTGGAGAGCTCTGGGTCTGTGCCATCCGACGTTATCCATCTTTGCCACTGGGGTTTTGTTGACGTCCATCGTTCACCCCTCCGCTGACCACCATTCTGTCACAATTATGTTTAGTTTTGTTAATGGACTTTCATACTACACAGTCATACTACTCAATTACATTTGGTCCATTCTGATCTCTTCAGAATAACTCAAAACATACTTGTTCCCTAAATTATATTTGCTAACTGACAGTGTTATCATTAGGCATCTAAAACTGTAAGACTGACAGTTACTACAGAAAATCTGTACGTAATGCAACTTAATAAAATCAGTATTAAAGTATATAAAATAACTGGCAAGTAATATATTTATAGCCTTTGTTTTCAATATCTGTCCATCCTATTCTTCTGTTTGTGTAGTAGCTTGACAGATAGCTAACACCGTTAATTGACTTTTAAACTGTCTTCTGTTTAGTGAGTTTCTTTTCATTTAAAAAAACAAAACAAAAAACGGAAATTAAAGATGATATTGAACGGTATACGTTTTTAACAAGCATGTGCTATATCTAACACATTAGCCAATCACTTTGCAGGCTGTTTTGTAGGCACGGTTAAAAATGGGGACGTCTGGTCACCTTATGGAAATGTCCACAGTACCATATTGTGACTGCAGCATGGCTTTTTTATTTTTATGTAGATGTTGAATATTTTGGTTATGTATGATCATACTGATAAAGCAAATCATGTTTTTCTACACTGCATGTGGCATATTTATTTTGTGCAATGTGGTGGAAGTATAAATAGAAATGCCCTTCAAGAGTGTTGAAGCCTCCCACAGCTCTCTTTCATTACTCAATTCAAAGAAAGTGCACGATATCTAGAATTAAATATGAGACCTTAGTCGAGTGCCACGTTTAAGCTCAAATGTGAGTTCCTGCTGGTGTTACCAATGGGAAACAACACTTACTAAAAATAAATTGGAACTTTGCTAATCACTGGCAGATTTTTTTTTTTTTTTTTTTTAGCATATAAACATTTGGTTGTTGATGCTTAGTTGGATTAGGCATTTTAGCATACAGTATGTTAACATCTAATGGTTTGGGTATGGAAGTGGTGGATTGCCCTAAATAACTTTATCAGGAGAATTCTAGCAAAAGTCCCTATTCAATTTTGGCAAGAAGAAAGAAGAGTACCATTGCTAACATTACATGACTAGCCTGTTACATGCTGTGCTGCACTTTGTGCCAAAATCCCTGGATCGAAGCAAATCTTGCTAATCTCTTTCTGTGCTCATGGCGATGCCAGGACCCCTCAGGTAACCACTGAGAATTCAAACAAGCATATTTGGAACACAAGTTGAACAGCTTTCAGTTTGAATACAGTAGATAACTGGCCATCCTCCAAAACTGGAATTATGTTAATGTTTGTTCTAATAATAATATGTAGATCACTACATAAATTTGACATTTGATGGAGAGTGTTTTTCTCCTCATGCTAAAGGGCAAAATGGAACAGCCTCATCCTTTTGACAAATTTTGTCCAGTTCGAGTGAGTGAGAGAGAGGGGGGAGAGGGGGGAGAGGGGGCATATCTTACATATACATATAAACTAATGAAAAGATTCAAAAGTTTGCAGTCAGTAAGATTTTTTTAAGAAATCAATATATAAATAAATTTATTTGATTGATCAGAGTTACTGTAAAGGAATTTATAATGTTACAAAAGATTTTTTCACGCTATTTTGATCTTTCTATTCATCAAAGAATCCTAAAAAAAGCATTACGGTTTCCACAAATATATTAAGCAGCACAATTGTTTTCAACACTGATAACAATAAGATATGTTTTTGAGCATTGAATCATCAGCATATTAGAATGATTTCTGAAGGATCACGTGAAACGATGTAATGATGCTGAAAACATTTAAAATATATATTCAAATATATTCAAATTATTTTAAATTACTGTTCATTAATGTAAGTGATAAGTCAGTCATAGATTAACTTTGGTGATTGATGCATTTTTTTTTTTTTTTAAGTAGAAAACAGGTTAAACGAATTCTCTATGTATATGTGGTTGTTTAAACGTGTATATATATACGTTTAATACGTGTATATATATATATATATATATATATATATATATATATATATAAAATTTAATTATTTTTTTGGCACTTTTATTGATAGGGCAGTTGTAACTTGAACTGCCTGCCCATAACTTCACCATGTTGTAGTGCTGACTGTTTTTGTAAAAGCTATTCTCTCATCTTTATGAAGCCAGTCTCAAATTGAATACATTGTTAATATAAAAGGTTTGCAAACACCTGTGAGTATATATAAGAGTTCATTATGACAATTAGTAAGAGCCTTGTCAAGCAGTACCCAATGTATAACTATAGTCAATGCAAAAATGCAAATCAATTTCACAATTCAACTTCAGTCTGATAACAGTGAACTTTATCAGTCAGTTGAAAAGAATTGTGTATTTTCATGTGCTTTCTGTGAATTTCCAGGATATCTTGTTCTCTTGGGAGTTTCCTGGTGAAATTTTTGGAAAGTGCTTGCCTCATATACCTTCGGTCGTACAGCATGTGTACCTCTCTATAAACACTTGGGGAATTTGTCGGTCATGTAGTGCACACTTGGCATTACAGAACTGTATTCAGCACAGCCTACATACAGTACGAAGAGCCATTGATTCATCTCTGTATCTTAATTTGACACCTTGGTCTCATTACAAGTGTATTCATCTAAGGTTCAGCTACCAGGGGAGAGTGCAAGTGTGTGTTGATCCATTTTAATGCTGCCTTGATCGTTATCCCGCATGTCTGTCAATTGACTTTTAAGGCATATCCTTTAGGGAAAATTCTGTTTCCTTGATTAGAGCCCAATCACACATGCAAGGGGGTATCTGAGGAAACATGCAGTCTTGTCAGGAGAGGAAAGATAATTAGGGCTTCAGGTACATGTTGTCCTTTTTAAGCTGTTCTCAGGCCAGTTTAGTCGGTCCTCATTACTCAGACAAATGCAGTTAATGCCGTCACAGCTGATCTGAGAGCAACGCATTATGTGGAGCATTGACCACCAGTGTAGTAGCACAATTGACCCTCTTCTGTTCTTCATTAACACAACATGGCTTTAATGAGTCCATATTCAGATGGTATTAATGAGCTGAAGCTGTTTAACTTGGTTCGGGCTGGCAGAAAAAGTTTGGTGTTGTCCAAGGTCATTTTGCTGCAATTACTAAAGTTTAGATTTAGGAAAATTGTGCATTTAAAGAGAGATATAGCTTAAGGCAAGCATGTTATTTAACCTGTGAGTCAGCCATACTCTGCATTGCTGCAATTGTAAATAGAAAGCTATACATTTTATTTAAATAAAAGGTTTAAATAAAACAAAGAATACTGGATTATGTTTTACAGTAAAATACTTGTAATGTCTTTGTAACTGTAAAATGTATCAGCAATTTCTAAGTTTTTTTTTTTGTTTGTTTTCAGTGTGCATAAATACTGTATGTGGTTGTCATGTTTTTTTTTTTGTTTTTTTTAACGTCAGCAATGAACATCCACTGTATATGAACACACACACACACACACACACACACACACACACACAGATTGAACCTTATTGTAAAATGTTATAATAATAATAATAATAATAATAACAACAACAACAAAATTCATTTCATTTTTATATTATTTTTTACTAAATTATGTCCCCAAATGGGGGGTTTGTAAGATTTAGTTCACTTCTGGGGACTAAGTATAATTAAACTCTATCTCTCTGCTAGGGTTTTATAGATGACACAGTGGTGGTGTCCAACAGGGGGCACTGTGGGTATGTTTTTTATCTCCAGGGAAAGCCAGACCTCAGTGTGGCCACTCAGCCAGCCAGTGGAGAGGGCAGTGATTAGCAACAAATTGTTCTGCAGAGGTTTTTCTCCACAACTCATTTTTACACCACCTGTCTCTCCTCTCTCTGACTTTTGCTTTGATGCATATAGTGAAAACAATGAACAGCTAAAAATGATTGTGTTTGAGAAATGCAGGGAAAGAGACTGAGAGAAAGGCAGACTGATTGAACATTAGAAAGACATTTAAAAAAGAGAGAGAGCAAGAAACTACTCTGAAAATACTCTCAACAAAGTGATTAGAAAATATAATGGTAACACTTTAGAAATAGGGTAAAAAATAAATTAGTAAGACAGTTGTTAAGTTTAGTTTTTGGGTAGGATAAAAGGATGCAGAATATGGTCATGCAGAATAAGGCATTAATATGTGCTTTATAAATACTAATAAACAGCTAATATCCTAGTAATTTAAATGCTAATAAGCAACTTGTTAATAGTTAGAATTGGACCCTAAACTAAAGTGTTACCCATATTAGGTATGTGCACATATATGTAAAGCTGCTAAATGATCACTTATGAGACCGTGCTGATTGATTTCTCTTGAACGCAAAAGTTCTGTGAAGAATTTATATTGTGTTGTTTGTTTCAGACTAAGATTGTCCGCTTTGTATATTTTGTTTCTGCCAAAAAACTGTTCCAAAAAAGTCAAATAATCAAGCTTTGTGTGTCACTATAAGCAACACTGAGTCTAGAACAGAATATGTTAGTGAAGTGACAACAGTTTCTCCTCTCTGCCCAAATCTGTCTGTAATTATGAGCACTCTGCTTCAGCTCCACCCCAGGTTTTCCATATCCCACTCCCTACATGCTGCACATTCACTTCACTTGCACTGCAGTCCACCCTACTGATGAAGGACTGTCGTTAAGTGAGCTCTCATGCCAACACCACACACACACACAACCATGCCAGCACTATGTCATGTCACAAGACTACAAGGGTCTTCTATCACTTCTGCACAAACTCTCTCACAGAGTCATAGCAAGACTGAGGTTTGACACATAAATGTCAAACAAATTAGCCTAACCTTCATCTCGCCCAACAATACTACGATGGCAGGCAGTCAAGCACATCAGCCCACCATACTCACCTTCTAGAAGAGCTGTAGACCTAATTAAATATCCTCAACTGTTGAGCTCTACACATGACAGGTATTGTCAAGACACAGGAGTAACCTACTTACGTGTAGCATAGAATCATGGTAACATGAATAACAGAGAGACATTTATGGTTAAACGTCACTGAAAGTGCTTGTATGTAGGGTTGAGAGCTAAGAAAAAAAAAAGAAAAGAAAACTACTGGATAAAATTTGGGTCAAGTTTCCTGAACTAGTTATTCAGCAGCACCACAACACTGCTCACCTTGACCAATGTAGTCTGATTCTCGAACAAATGACTCTTTTATCTTTTTTTAAGAATCAAACACATACGGTTTAAAGTTAACTGACAGTGAACTTACTGACTGGTTGTTCATATGGCAGTCAGTGTGTAATTAAGGATTCACATTATGAGTTTTGTTAGTACTTTATAAATAAGGGAAAACATACAATAAGTTACCATGTTCCAAACCCGTAAGACTTCCTTTCATCTTCGAAACACAAATGAAGCTATTTTTAATATTCTCTCATCATTTTTGTCCATTCGTTGAAAGTCTACACAACCAAAACATTTATGTATCAATAAGTAACTACAAAAAGTAATGATAAAAGTAATCCATGTGGTAAATACAGAAACTTAACCAGGCTTGCTTGACACACGAGAACAAACCTCATTGGTTATCACGTGTCAAGCAAGCATGGATGAGCCTCCGTGTTTTTGCCACATGAACTTTCAATGGATGGATAAAAAGAATATTGAATATTGAAAATATCTTAATTAGTGTCCTGAGATGAACAAAAGTCTTATGGGTTTGCAATGACATGATTTAAATATGACAGAATATGCATTTTTGGCTGAACTATCCCTTGAAGGAACTGAAATCATTAAATTCTTTATGATTTCCATCTTTACTTGCATGCAGTCCCACATGGATGTTTGTGGCCTGCATCTAATACACTGTAGCTTCTCTTTTTTTGACAGATGAAATACATGCATTTTTATTGCATGTTTATGTTCGACCATGAAGCCATGAGGAGACTACAACCTTTCAAATGCATTGTGTCCTCCTTTATCTTCCTAGCATGCCAAACACATACATTAATCTGATATAATACTGTATCAATGTATACTCCTTATTCTCTAAGAGCAGTAACTCTTTTAAACATGTCCTTCACAGGGCCCACTTGGCATATGACCCTGACAGACTGTCTATGTACAAAGGGATGCCTCTACATCTTCCATATCCCCTTCTTTCATCCCTCTCTTTTTCACTTCTCTATTCCCTCTAATCCCTCCTTTGCTGAGCTCTGGCTCTTTCACCTCTGCTCTATTTCTTCTCCCCCTCCCATCATGCCTCCTCCCTATTGATGACAGTGTTCTCAGATAGCACCAGATTAAAATGACTACAGAAGAATATTTTAGAAATATTTACCATTCTTCTCATATTACGGGATGTATGCTGAGCTAAAGTGTAAGCCTTGGCTAGAAAATAGACCTACTGTAGTGAAAATAGACGATATAACACATATCAGTCAATTTATAGCTTGATAATTGGTTAACAAGCTTCTTTTTTTTACTAAAACCTTTTTTTTTTTTTTTTTTACTGGACTTTTCCTCGTTTTGAGTAACACAGGTCCTGTTTGACTTTCAAAATCAATTAGCACTTCAGACAGGAAGCTGTTTCTGCTCAAAATGATGTCTTTGCCACATGGGCAAGGTGACTATCAAAGGCTTCCCTCATCAGTGGCAGACATATTTGTTTGCACTTTTATCTGAAACATTTTCAGCAGAGTGTTTATTTCTTGTTGATTGGGGTTCAGAGAAACTGGCAAACTTCCATTTGCTAACATGCCTCAATGCTATCAGTTCTGTCCAGATTCTGGAGTTATTTTCTGTCACTTCTTCGGCATGTTGGAATGGGGAAGTGGCACAAACCATTTAAACATATGTCTGGTATGGAAGGATAAACTAGAGACTAGAGTGGAGGAGAACTGTGAGAAGAGGAAGTCAGAGAGACTGGGTGACATTGCACAGGTTACATTAACTGTCCATGTCCTTGTTTTAACACTGTAACGCGCAGTAGGATTTGGCATAAGAATACATGTGATTCACTTTATTCGTTAATTTATTTAATTTACTTTCTGTTTTAGGGCCAGTGACAGGAGACTACCCCCCCACCCCCAATATATATATATATATAAAGGGTTAGTTCACCCAAAAATGACAATTCTGTCATTAATATTACCCTCATGTCGTTCCACACCCGTAAGACCTTCGTTCATCTTCAGAACACAAATTAAGATATTTTTGATAAAATCCGATGGCTCAGTGAGGCCTCCATTGACAGCAAGATAATTAACACATTCAAATGCCCAGAAAGGTACTAAAGACATATTTACAACAGTTCATGTGACTACAGTGGTTCAACCTTAATGTTATGAAGCGACGAGAATACTTTTTGTGTGCCAAAAAAACAAAATAACAACTTTATTCAACAATGTCTAGTGATGGGCGATTTCAAAACACTGGTTCATGAAGCTTCGAAGCTTTACGAATCTTTTGTTTCGAATCAGTGGTTCGGAGCGTGTATCAAACTGCCAAAGTCTGAAAATCCATATTTTGGTAGTTTGGAATCTCATTAAAAGCCTGAAATTTTTGGATAACAAAAACAAATTTTGCATACACTACAGCTCAAAAGTTTGGGGTCAGTATGATTATATATGATTATATATAAGTCTTATGAAAGAAGAGTCTTATGCTCAACATTTATTTGATCAAAACAGTAATAATGGTCACATAATCCTTCAGACATCATTCTAATATGCTGATTTGGTGCTCAAGAAACATGTCTTCTTATTCTACTTCTTCTTCTTCATCTTTTTATTATTATTAATTGAACATGGGTATGCTGCTTAATGAAGTGTGGAAACGGCAACAAGATTATTTGTTGAACAGATACTTGAAGTTGAACATT
The DNA here is from genome assembly GCA_039654765.1 of Mylopharyngodon piceus. NCBI lineage: Eukaryota > Metazoa > Chordata > Actinopteri > Cypriniformes > Xenocyprididae > Mylopharyngodon > Mylopharyngodon piceus. The sequence goes on from CM077439.1 coordinate 5,873,568, forward strand.
TAATTGAATTAGAAATTAGATTTTTTTTCATTGTAGTATAAGTAACATACAGGAAAATATGTTTGAAAACTTGTTTTCAATGATATTTAAAACCAACATGAATGCAAAGATGAAGATGACATTTCTAAGAGCTTGGCACATTTGTATTTAATTGTTTTCTTCTCCTTCTTTTTTTTTTTTCTCTCTTTCTTTTTCATCATTTCAGACATCCTAATTTGCTTTTGACCCAGCTGCACTGTTGGAAAAAGCAGGCTGGAAAGCAGCACAATTTCTATTCCCAAAACAGAAGAATACACAACAGAACAGTGGAATAGGCAAAAATGCAATAACATAGCAAACAAACCTTGATCACCCAAGATCTCATCAATATTGAGAATATCGCTGTCCTTTATGAAACCGCTTAGACTTTGCATCTCCATCTCACTCTAATTCTGTGTTGATTGCAGCACAATCTCTCTACAACCTTGGTTTGCACTGTTATTCCTCTCACTGGCACCTGCTGTCATCCCATAAATACAGCTGAATGGGCTATTGAGAGAGCTGGGCTGCTGAGGGTTTGCCACAGCGGATGGCGATGAGCCCCCATAAAGCAGACGCCTGCGTTATTTATCCTGCCTCTATGAACTCTGGGAAATGAAATGTTTACCACAAATGGGCCTCTCAAAAGCCCACACCCGACTTTTAGTATTGATTCAATGAGTCTGATTTGTAAATAAATGCGTCAATATGAAGTCTCAATTCAAGCCGGAGATGTGGTGTCTGGTAAACATATTGGTATTATGGAGAAAAATACAGGCCAATGTGTTGACAAATAAAAATGAATGTAGTTAATTACTGTGGTAAGATTTGAAGACTTCATGCATCCTGTTCTCCATGCTTCAAATGATTTTGTCAATTGTGAGTGAAGTTGCGGTATATTCATGCCGTTTATTTGTATCTCGACATTTGAGAGTCTGCATCAGTACATGTATAGAATTTATTATAATTATTCTTACTTTCACTCTCTTTTCATCAAAACACATAGGAGAGACTGAGGCTTGTTGTCACATGGGTCTGTTTTCTCTAGCAGTTTTCTCTGTTGTACTGTATGTTCAAACACCTAGTTTAAAACGCTCTTAAATTGATTTTAACTAAACAACGGCAGTCCTTATTGTGTCAGTCAACTTCATAGTGTGTAAACTGTAACTCTTTTCCTTTGCAATAATGATGGAAATATTTAACATTTTGAATTATGACTCTGAAATCTAAACCTACCCTGAGAAATATTGACCAGAATAGTAAAAGTATCTCTGCTATAAACATCCCTTTGTACATCATTTGTGCCTCTATACATGTTTGTTAGGTATTCCATCATAAACCAACCTGTAGATGTAAATTACCTGATTTATAGTGACTGTCTTGCCCCATGTGCTGTTAGCACTTGTAAGCTACAGTTTTGACAGTTGAAAAAGGTCATATCTTGTTGTGTAGTTGGACTCTTCAGTTCTTTAATATGCAGTCGTGAATATTACTGCTGTCATCCTTGTCGTCTCTTTCCCCGGGAAGAGGATCTCTGAAAGAGCAAGAGTAGAATCCATTTCAAATTTTAATTAGCCGGCTTTGTGTCTCACACAGACACAAGTTCAGTCCAACATTATCCCCTCAAAGCTTTAATTACCAACCGCTTCTTGGTTTCAAAACATCAAAAGGATGTGTAAGAGTGAGTAAGTGAGTGAGTGAGTGAGTGAATGAAAATGTGTGTGTGAGTGTGTGTGTGTGTATTTGAAAGAGTATGTGGGTGGATGTGTTTGGGTTAGCTAAAGTCATTGTAAGTCCACACTCAGCATGTCAAAGGATTGTGATTTTCTTCAAGTCACTCCTCCATAGGAGACATGGGGGGGGGGCTTACAAATCACTGTAAATCTCTCTACTGTTTGATGTCCTTTTTCCTCAAGCCTCTTGTGGATAATTGCCCATGAGTTGTCAGAATGGGACAGAGTAAAGAGGAATGATCGAACATTAGCGGATTACTGACTAAACTGGCTATAGAGCTGTTCGTTTAAACGCAACTGATGCACATTGAGCACAGCTGTACCTAGCAAACTAACAGATCGATATGTCTTTCTTTGATGAGTATGATTAAAACACCAAAGACATGTTTTCACTCCAAGAGGCTTATGTACCTTAGAAGTTTATAAGCTATCCTATGGTCATGTGATATTTACCTCTGCTATTACTAACAGCCAGCCTTGTCCAGATAACAACCCAATAAGTTCTTAGGGATTTTTATCTTCCTTTATATAGTGTAGTTTATAGTGTATCTTATTTTCAAAAGTTCTGCTTAGTATCAGTATTACTTGAACGATTTGTGCTTTGATGGGTGATTGTGATGTCTTAAAATGTGAAGTCAATTTGAGTTGGAAACACTACCCTACACTACACTACCATTTGAAGTTTAGTCAGAAAAAAGAAATCACTTTTCTTCCGCAATGATTGATCAAATGTGACACTAAAGACAAAATTTCTATTTCAAATAAATGCTGTTCTTTTGAATTTTGTTCATTACAGAATACTGAAAGATTTTTCAACCTTGATAATAATAAGAAATGTTTCTCAGTTTCCCTCACCACTTGGGTCAAAGGTCCACTTCCATCATGATTAAATTATATTTTCAAAAAGAAAACCATTCTTTTAAATTGTAATACTATTTCACAATATTTCTAATATTACTGTATTTTTTTTTTTTTTTTATCAAATAAATTCAGCCTTGATGAACATAAGAGACTTTTTGGTAACATTTTAGTTTGGGGACCAGTTCTCACAATTAACTAGTTGCTTATTAGTTTGCATATTGTCAGCATATTGGCTGTTTATTAGTACTTATAAATCACATATTAATGCCTTCTGCATGACCATATTCTACATCCCTTAATCCTACCCCATACCTAAACCACTGCAGCAACTACCTTTCCAATTATTAATAAGCAATAAATTAGGAGTTTATTGTGGCAAAAGTTATAGTTAATAGTGAACGTGTTCCCTTGAACTAAAACTTTTGAAAAGTAGTGTGTGATATATATTCCTGTTGTTCTGAAATGCCCTTTATCTATACCACACATTTATAGCATCTTGATAAATGCTAGAAATGAAAAAAATAAATAAATAAATAAATAATAATAAAAAATAAATAGATGTCTCAAATCTGTACTGGATAGCGCTCACCTACAGTTGTCAGATTATAAGGGAACTGAATTTCATGCTTTTCAGGGATGACATTCACAAGGTAACTTAAGTTATGTGAGTCAAACAATCCCACAGGTTAGAGTGCAAATATTAAGAAAGAACTATGTCTGGGAGCTATGAAATGGTCTGAATTCAGTCTAAATGGAAAAGGGAAAGGGCCTGGTGGTGCCATGCCTTGGCTAATTAATCACACAATAATGCTGTTTAGTAGGTTACTGTAGACATTAATTTTGTGGCCTAAAGGTGTTTTTAAGCAATGGAGCCCCACATTTTTCATAACCAACAATGAGTGGAGGAGAATGAAGACAGCCATTCAGAATCAACACTCTTCCAGGTCTTTCTTAAAGTGTTCAGAGTGCAAGTGAAGGTGAGTGCAGATGCAGAGAGTGGTCTGCAGATTGAACATTTCTGAGGTTTGTGAAATTTTAGAGGCACCAACAGTCTGACCTCCATGGAGAAAAAAAAAAAAGAAAGAAAAAAAAAAAGTGAGAGAGAATAAGACATCTTTGAAAAAAAAAAAAAAAAAATGGCTGTGTTGTTGTCATTTTAATGATCTTTATCTTGCAGATGCGAGGAAGACTAAACTGGGTTCTTTGGTGTATGTCCTACTCGCTTCACTGTTCACTGGGCATCTTTTAAATTCAGAGCTGAAGAGCACCTGACTGTTTTGGGCTGTGTCTTGTTCCAGGATCATCTCTTGGCCGTGTGCTCGTGTTCGGTGCTGTCCTTGGTGCTGAAATCTGCCAGAGTCAAGTATCATGGTAGAACCAGCTTTTGCCTTCACATACAGATAGAGAGTTGTAACATATTTAGAAATGTAACCTCTCTGAAAAAAACCTCTGTAAATAATTTTGATGCATAATTATTCTTGCTGTGATTCTTAGAAACATTTATCATTTTCCAGGAGTATTTTGCTGTAACATGTATCTCAAAAGACTCAGTTGGCTCACCCACCTTGAAACATAGCCAACTATAGCAAACATCACTTTGACTGTGTTAATGGTTTCCATTGTAATAGGCCACCTGCATGTTTAAAGGGGTGGTTCATTGCGATTTCACATTTTTAACTTTAGTTAGTGTGTAATGTTGCTGCTTGAGCATAAACAGTATTTGCAAAGTTACAGCACTGAAAGTTCAATGCAAACAGAGATATTGTCTTTTAAAGTTATGGCATTTTAATGCCTACAAAAACGGCAGTTTGGACTAACGTTACAACAAGCTTCTTCCCGGGTTGATGACATCATAAACCATGCAATTAACATAAACCCCGCCCACGGGAACACGCAACAAAGTGGGCGAGGCCATGTCGCGCGGCATTATGGAAGCGGAAGAGTTGTCTACTCCCACTGGACGCGCGCAACGCGACTCGTCAAAAGATAATAAAACCCATTATAATCATTGATATTGTCTACACTGGATGCGGCCCGGAAGACAGCTTCCAGAATCTACACGAGTTCAATGCTGGATTTGCACCAAGGCTATTACTGAAAGATGAAGCAGTTCCCACTTTAAAAGCAGAAGCTGCTGTTCATCGGCCCCAAACTGTAAGTACGTTTTATTGTTTGTACATGTCTTTTAAATGTATTAAGTTACTATTTTTTGGTAGCATCAAGTACGTTAACAAAGACCAATGAGTTTTTGCTTCGCTGGCTAGTTAGCTAAATTCTATTGCATACTTCTCTAACAAACACCAACAAACTTCTATGTTCATAGACAAACAGTTGTTCATGCTATAAATTAAACAATACCTTTACAAAAATGCTACTACTCAGTAATGTATTCAGCTTCAGTAAAGCTTTAATCAGGATAAA